>SDVU01000018.1:0-29525 GCA_016256075.1 Dictyocoela muelleri | reverse complement strand
ATATATAGAGAGAGAGACATTGATATATTGATATAGAAATAGATAGAAATGCAAAAAAAATAATCGTTATAAAACACTTCTAGAATTATGATTTTTTAAGGTTTATAAATGTAGGAATTCAATTTATGTATTCGGAATTTTTTAAATAACTTTATTACATGCTGAAAACTTTACAAGTTTCAAGTTAAGAATTTCGGTACTTGTTTTTTCTATATTTATTATATACGTCTAAAAAACCAAAATACTAAGAAATTTATTAAACCATATATATAATATATGCCTTTTCCCCCCCCCCCCCCCCAGAAAAAAAAATTAAAAAAAAAGAAAATAAATATTATTAATTGATTTCTGAAAGGTTTAAGCCAGTCTTTTATAAACATTTTTGATGCGTGGGCTCCTTTTTTCATATTTAAATTTTCCTCGAGACCCCTCCCCCCCCCCGAATGTTTATAATCTTATAATTTTATAAAAAAAAAATATAGTGGCTTTTGGAAAGTCGATCACACTTAAAAAATATATTATTTAAATGTAGTTCATTTTATAAAAAAGACAAATTTTTGAATTATTTTATATTTAAAAAATAAAATCACTATGGTTTTGAATTATAAACTAGCATTTAAAATTAATTTACATCTCATTGAGTTTTTATTAAGATTTTTTGATGGTTAATAGAATAAATATATATGTATTAACTTTAAATCTGAAATAAAAATAACTATTTTAAGCTGCAAAATTATAAATAAATATATTTAGATGTTCAAAGCGAGATTGCTAGAAATTTACTAGTAATAAATACTTTACTACCTATTATAGTTTTAAATTTATATTATATTGCATCTTATTTATACTTTAATTTTATAAATTAAATCTTCGATCTCTAATTTGATTAAAGAAAATATTGCTTCTGTAAAAAAATTTTGGTTTTCTTAAAGGTTAAATTTCCTCTTAGTTATTTCGAAAAAACCGAGGCGTACATGAGAATCACTTTTTTTATTTGAAATAAGTTATAAATTGCGAGTTTTTATTACTATAACTGAAAATAACTCCAGATTCAACGATTACTTCAAATATAATTATGTAATTATATCTTACAGAAGACGAAAGTGCACTAATAAGGCGGTAAATAACCGGTTTGTGTGATAAAAAATGATTAAAAACAATTTTAATTTAATAAAAAATATAATTTTGTTAAATTTAATCTAAAAATTTTAATAAATATTCGAAATAAATTTGCTCATGTCCAAGTTAGTGAAAAATTGATGCATTTCACATTAGACAAGCTTTAAAAATCATATAAGCGAAGAAAGGCTGTAAAATCGCACGCAATAAGGCGTTCGCTTTTAAAGATTAAGACAAACAAAATTAAAAGCTAAATACCATAGAATAATATTAAAAATCTGCCGAATAATACGAAACAACCATTTTTTATTTTCGATAGCTAAATTTTTTTATAGATTCGATTAAGATTTGTTTAATGATTAAAAAATGTTATAAAAAGGGTTGGGTCACGAAAGAAATAAAGAAGAGAAATGTAAGTATATCGATTCAATATAGAATTACTTTAAATGAAATCCTCGGGTTTTTTCATATATACACTTCTTATTACTATTTTTAGTTTTTTTTTTACGTAGGAAAAAAGACCAAAAATAGTAATAAGATGAGTATATATATAAATAAACATGGTAAATTTTTTATAATTAATTCTATACTTCTTTCAAATTACTTTTACGCATTTATTTTCGTTGCCACAAATCGTTATAGAACGAAAATCTTTGTTTAAATTAAAATTGACAAGAAAAGAACGTTATGAGTAAAAAAATCATACATATTACGATAATTAAACGATTATCTGGAGTTATTATGATATTAAGAATTATGAGAATCGTAAAAATTTCGTAAATAAGGCTTGAAATAGTTGAATATTGGATAAAAAATAAATTTTGTTTTAGAATAAAATTAAACAATAAAAATTTTATATTTTTATTTTTTCTTAGAATTTATCATGAAGCCCTACTTTATGGTAGTCGATTATTCAGCCCTTGCACCAAATAAACTATTATATAGAAATATGAATTTGATTTTGATATGGTCTTTTCGGTTCTCTCCCGAATTCTAACTCCTTCTAAAAATAGAAATCATCATCATTACGAAGAAATTTAAAAAATTATTATTCGAAAAAGGCTAAATATCGCTAGTTATATTCAGTTAAAATCATGTTAATTTTATTAAACCTCCATAAATGCTCAGTAAAAAATTATTATTATAATTATAACCGAATAAACAGCGATTTTACGCTTTCTTCAAATAATACACTTAGGGTTGTCTTCTAAAGTGTACAATTTATTCTGAGAGAAATGAAAATAACTTAGACAATCCTAATTTCCAACCTATTTTTTGGCGCATTTTTGTCATACATTTGTATATTTTCAAATTTTATAAAGTTGAATTTTGTTTTCACTCTAAAAAAGATTTTTTATGCATAGCAAACTTGGTAGTGAAATTATTTAAATAAATTGTGAATCACTTAAACTACAAAAATTACTATTATTATTTATAAAACTTAAAAATCATATTGAAGCATTTATAAATTAAAATAAATATTAAAGAGCACACTATACAGACTTTTTTATTATTTTTGACACTATCTTCTATTTTTTACACCCTAGTTCACTATTATTGACGCAATTTTAATTATTATTGAATCATTTTTACTATTATTGACAAAATATTTATTATTATCGACACTATTTTTAATTATTATTGACACTATTTTTCATTATAATAGACACAATTTTTCTTTATTATTGACGCTATTTTTTTTAAATGGTTTTTATATGCTATAGATTAATTTCCTAAAACTATAAATATATTTTCCAAAAGTTATAGACCTATTTTCTATGTTGTGACACATTTTTAAAAAGTTCAAAACCCTTTTATCTATGTTATAGCTATATATTTTCGAAGTTATAGAAACTTTTTCCAAAGTTAGAGATCTTTTTTTTAAGAGTTGTAGATATTATTTTTTTTTTGTTATATCAATATCCGCTGTTTCGACATAAGGTGACTAAACAGCGGATTTTTGATTTTTTTTGCTACCAAAAAAATGATTAAATAAATAAATAAACATTCAAATAATTAGATAAATATCAATTTAATAAATATTAAAATTTCTTCAATTTTAATGGTATTATTATATCTTTTAAAAATTCAATACCATAGTAATCATTATAATTTGTAAAATTTTTTTTTCATTAGCATTTTAAGATGAGACACTAGAATTTTATTCGAATTGCATATTAATAAACTATCTGATAATTTTATTTTCGACTATTGCGTGTTCTTTCTTCAAAATAATCCCTATTTCCTATAAACTTGGATTTGATTGGTAAATATTGGCATTTATAGAGCGATTCCATCATTATAATACATTATTTGTTTTTTTTAAATCTTTTAAGATTTATTCGTGAACAAACCAAAATCGTGGGCAAAATATTGAAAACTCTGAATTTTGTTTAAAAATATGATTCCCATAAGAATATTTAAAATTATCCAAAAATTCTTTAAGTTTATGTATTTGATTATTTATTTAAATATATTGATCTAATTTAATAAATTCATCAACAAGGCTATCAAGAGGCACATACGACAATGCGATTATCATTCTCATAACATTTCTGATATTGGAATTTCTCTTATATACTTTAAATAAACCCAAACAATGAATTGATCTAAATAAAAGTTGTGAAAAGTGGAAAATACACCCGTATATACGGTAATTCTGAAATACTTCTTTCAATGCGGACAAAGCCGCCATTTGAAAAATAATAGTTATATTATAGACGTTATCTTTCTTAAATTTTTATTTCAAATAATAAAACGCAATATATAAGTTGTTTTACTTTTATTTTTCATAAATATATAAACTAATGGAACGGTAATATCATTATTATCTGCCATTATTACATATAACTGCGAAATTTTAATGAAAAAGATCTAAATGTGTCATCGCAATACTAATTAGGAGCATTATTGAGGTGAACCATATGTGTATCTGTTGTAAATATTAGGCAACTGTTTAAATCATATATTACACTGTCTTATTGTAAAAAAGTATATAGCTGTACGTGAATTTTATGTTTTCTGGAATGTCGCCTGAGATTATGTTTAATTTCATTCTTTTTCTATACTTTGTTATTTTATCATTTAAATTATTTATTTCAGGCAATTCTTTTAATATTAAAGGAGGTGCTATTTTTAATTCCGAAGAAATTATATCTTTAGCCTCTCGTTAGTATTAACAGCTCGTGTGTATACTTTATCTCTTATAATCAGGGCTTCATTTTTATCATAACTTTTCACGGCATCCCGGAAAAACGACAAAGTCGTTTTTCCGGATTTTTTTTGTCGTTTTTCCGGAAAAACGACAAACCCTTCAAAATTAATAAAATTAATAGAATTTAATAAAATTTAATAAAATTTAATAAAATTTAATAGAATTTAATAAAATTAATAAAATTTCATAAAAATTAATTAAATATTTTTTAATTAAGATCATAGATGTAAATATTTAATATTTTTTCCAAACATTCATAAAATTCATATTCAGTATAATGGAAGTAATCGATAAAATATTAACCTTAACTGGGTTGATTTTTTTTTAATTAAAAATTTCCCGAATTTAAGATTATTGATAATTAATTGAGTCTTATGGGTTTCCTTTTTTAAAACATCGATTATTTTACTTATTGGTTGATTTTTCTTTTTAATTTTAGTATTCAAATGTCTGTGATATGCTTCACAGCTATTAGTTGTATAAGGTTGTTCTTAATAATTCTATCATATGCTGACCAAAAGTTTATTGTCTTGTTTTTTTGTGAAATTAATAATTAATTCCGCTTGAAAAATAAAATGAAATCTTCATAACACGGATCATCTTTTTTTATTAGGCAAATTTTTTCAAATTCAGAATTTACTTGTTCTTTAGGAATAAAGGCTAAAAAATAAATGTATTTTACAAATCTTTTAAAATCAACATCATATTTATAAAAATTTCTATAATTTTTCTTGATAGAACGCAGAAAAATTTTGCTTAGATGGAATGTGCAACCATTTATATTCGATTCTTTAAAGTTTTTTTATATCGCAGAATAAAGTGCGGTTTCAAAATCAATGTTAATAAATCTTGGAATATTTTTCCAGTTTTTGTCTTAAATAAGAGAATACTATATTTTAGGCATTTTCAGTTTTTATTTTCATGAATACATAAACAATTGGCAAGGTTTTGTTAAAATACGGCGCAGGAATTATTAGAGTTTGTTTAAAGTTTTTTGTGGCAGTAAAAAATGTTCCGTCACATAACCATATATATGATTTTTTCTAATATTTTTAGATTTTCTTCTACGAAAAAAATAATTATTCTGTCATCTTTGTTTAGGTTATCAAATTGTAAAAATAATTTCTGATCAAATGTATACTTATAAATTTGCAACAATTTCAAATCATCTGAATCCGTGTTTTTATACTTAGCATTAATTCTTTTAACAAATTAATCTCTTTAATTATCTCGGCTCCCAATAAGTTTTTTTTCTTCATTATCTAAATCTCGGCATGATTCTATAATTGCATCATTAAAAACAAGTTTATTTTCTCCCAGAGTCTTTTTTATTATATTATTAACTTTCAATCGTCCTATTTTTCCGCTTTCCTTTTCATGCCAATGAGATGCCTGATATAAAATAGACTGATTTAAAATATCAGTGTGTAGTCTACCACTACAATTTTGTCGGACACTATGCCAATATATGTAATTTTCAGTTATTTTTTGTTGGTTATATATAAAACCCGAAAATATCAATTGATTTTTTTCTTTTTGTGATTTGATTATTTTTATTTCCTGCATTTTGAAGGGTTTGTCGGACTTCCGGAAAAAACGACAAAAAAAATCCGGAAAAACGACTTTTTTTCCGGGATGCCTTTAAATTATTTATTTCAGTCAATTCTTTTAATATTAAAGGTGGTGCTATTTTTAATTCCGAAGAAATTATATCTCTAGGCCTCTCGTTAGTATTAACAGCTCGTTTGTATACTTTATCTCTTATTATCAAGGCTTCATTTTTATCATAACTTTCACACATTTATCATGATCTTTTATGCTAATTATTGTATTATTTACACTGTAATAATATAACTTTACATTTTCTATTAAAACATCTCCAATGCATTGTAGTATTTGCGTTCTTTTAAAAGTGGTAAGTTGTCCATTGTACAATAATTTATTTTTTCTTCGCTTCGTATCAATTATTTTTATCTCATCGCAATACATTGGAAGTATTATTTTTTTGTGGCAACAAAAATCAAAAATCCGCCGCTTTGTGGCGAAACGGCGGATAGACATATTTTCGAAGTTATAGACACTTTTTTCCAAAGTTAGAGATCCTTTTTTAAGAGTTGTAGTTATTATTTTGTTGTTATATACTAACTTATCGGAGTTATAGACACCTTTTATTGAGTTATAGATATTTTTTTTTAGATTTATAGATATATTTTTAATAGTTTTACAAAATTAAGCCCATATAAATAATATCTCAAACCCAAAGCCTCGTGAATTGTCGGACGTATATATATTTTTTGAATATAAACTTACAGGGTCATCCATTAATATATGTTACGGGAATTTGGTTACCCGGGCGTGCCGGTACCACCACCATGATTAATAAAAAATTTTAAAATAATTAAAGAAAATTAAATTTAATTTTATCCTTGATATCTAGGGGTTATAAAATAATTTTTTAAAAAAATAATTTTAAAACATATGATTAGATAGAATCTATCAATTTATTTCAATAATATTCAAATAAAAAATAAAGCTTTCTATTAAATTTAATATTCATCTAATTGTCTTAAATTTCAAATATATAATTATTTATGAATAAAATTAAGTTTTCCTTACATGTAATTGTAATATTCTAATTTCAGTCGAATAATGACTACATACATTCCAAAATCTATAAAAAATTATGTTATTAAATTTTATTATTACAGTTTTTAAAATAAATTAGTTAATTCATTAAAGCAATGGATATTATTTGCTCCTTTTTGTTTTTTTTCTAATTATCTCGGCAATTGATATTAAAATAACTCATTGCTTGTTTTATAATTTCTTATTTTGGTTTTTTCAGTAAATTTTTAAAAAAAATTTCATGTTAAATAGTATAAATCATTAAATATGATTATTTATTTTTAATAAATAAAAAAATACTCAGTTGGATTTAAACATTTTATATGGTTTGGTATCCTCACGCCCGGGGTATCCACACGCCCGTGACAATATATACAAAAATTTGCATTAATATATACAAAAATTTGCATTAATATATACAAAAATTTGCATTAATAAATACAAAAATTTGCATTAATATATACAAAAATTTGCATTAATATATACAAAAATTTGTATTAATATATACAAAAATTTGCATTAATATATAAAAAAATTTTGATGAATTTAAAAAAATTAATGAATAAATACATAATTTTTAATGAATTTATAAAAAATTTTTAATGAATTTATAAAAAAATTTTTAAGAATTTATAACTAAAGTTGTAACGTATTTATTATTTTGTGAAAAAAATAGTATTATGTGCTAATTAGAAGAATAAAATGCTTTTCAAGAAAAAAACTCGAAAGAAAAACTTAGGTGTTGATATTATTACGTAAAAATAATAATGTAAAGACGATTTTTAATAATTTAAAATTTTAATTTTTCGTTAAAAAATAATTTCGACCAAAAAAGATTTAAAGTAAAAAAAAAGAACAGATAGATCTAAAAAGAGGTTATATAATATAAAAAGTGAAGAGAGTGATACTGAGCACGTAAGTTTATATAAAACACGAAGTTTAGAGTAAATAAAAAATGGGTTAAAAATCTTCTTTACAGTATATTTAATTAATTTCTTTTCCACTCAATGTTTTCATCGATAAGATTCTCATATGGTTATAAAAAGGTGAGAAATCAAATGGACTTCATTTTCGAACTCTCAAAATATTAGTTACTATAATTGATTTTAAAATTGCTCGAGGTTTGATCGCGTGATATTTACTTTTTATGAGTGAAAAAAACTATTTCGATCGGATTCAAATTGGACAATAGAGGGCAAATATAAACGGTAAAATTTTTATCCAAAAACAACTCTCTAACCACTAGATATTTATGAAAGGGGACTTATCCATAATATTTGTTTTCATAAAAACTACTATTTTCATATAATTGATTTAAAAATTCGATAAATTTGTGAATAGTATATCAACCTTCAATAATTTTTTTTTTTAAAATTCCAATTCTATAAATAGCACAAAATACCGATTGGTTGATACCTTTAGATGCAGAAACTTTTAAAATAGCATTTTCGCATAAAAAAAATATTTGTAATTTGTAGAAGTATGCAAATAAAAACCAGTTTCATCATATAAATTAATTTCACATTAGATACTCTATTCACCCAAATAGAAAATTCGAATTTATAATCTTTATTTATATCATTGTCTCTATTTACGGATATTTTTTTTTAATCTATTTTAGTTATACCACCTTTTTTTTAATATTCTGGATATTTGAGACGTAGAAATATTATTTATCAAATTGTGACAAGGATTTTTTTAATTCACTTGAGTATATGTAAGGTTTTTCGGATTTTTTTTGGACTACTTTTAGTTGAATAACTATCCATTTTCTCCTTTTGACTTTTATTTTCAATGATTGTATCAATATGGCTTCCGTTTTCCATACATTGGTGTATTTTCGATACCAAATTGTAAGCAGTTTTTAAAGATATATTGCAAATACGCGAATTTCCTTTCTCGTTTTTGCCCTCTATGATCTACCTTTTTATGGTTTCTAGATCATTTTTGTAATTGCCATTTTAATTTTGCTTTCGGCCGTGGATCTGGTATTTGGTATTTTTTATAACTGATAATATCATTAAGAAATATTTTACGTTATTATTAGGTCGATTAGTTTAATAGTTAACACACAAATGTAAGGATGTGTGTCGCTTGTTTCGAACACTTGGCTAGGTTTTATAAAATATTTAGTTAAAAGAGAATTAATCAAACAATACTTTTTTTAAAATAAAGTGGTATATTATAAATCAAAAGAATTTGTCATAAATGGCAATTAAGTATGAGATATCATCGATTTTTTACACATGTCTTTTCATATTTCATAATAAAACAACATTGTTAAATTAATATCAATAAATATTTGTGAATAACTGTTTACAGGTGTTTTATTAATAAAGAATATCGCGTAACATAAGTCCATAGATAACTCGCAGTTTAGTGCTATGAAACCCCAAGAACCAAATGTTATTTGATCAATCTCTCGGTAACTTAATGATTAGAATAAAGTTCACATCTAACTAATATAAATGATTTATTATAAATTAATCAACATTTTAAATTTTTTATAAATTCTTGAAAATTTTTTTTTATAAATTCATTAAAATTTTTTTATAAATTCATTAAAAATTTTATATTTATTCATTAATTTTTTTTAAAATTGAGTAAAATTTTTGTATATATTAATGAAAATTTTTGTATATATTAATGCAAATTTTTGTATATATTAATGCAAATTTCTGTATATATTAATGCAAATTTTTGTATATATTAATGGAGGACCCTGTAAAAGAGAAGAGGTAAAAACCGAATTATTAATCCAGAATATGAAAGGTGTTTATATAACAAGTAATTAGAAAAAAATAATAAAAAACATAATTTCTAATTAAAATTATGATTTGGATTTCGATTTTTTTATTCAATTTCTAAGAATATCAATTTTTATAAAATAAATTCACTTTTTTTAATTAATTTTAGATGATGTTTTTACGAAAATTTCTTGTGATTATAATCCTAAAAAACGCCTAGGCCGTTTTTTTGGATTTTCATTTTAAGAACCCTCTAATAATTTATATCTTAAAATTCTTAGGGGTCAAAAAATATTAATTAATAAAATATTTTTTCTACACGAAGGTTTCAAATAATTCACTGCGTAAAAATTAACTGGACTATATCCTCATTAATTGCTCACATGTAATTTAAAACCAGTTTACTCTAAGAATATAATTGTTTTATTTCCAAAACCCATTAATATAGAAGGATTCTCGATAACTGGACTCTTAAGATCTTCCGAAAGCAAGTTTGTAATCTTCTTTTAATACTTTTGCGAGTTAATTTAATTGATTTTACAAGTATTTCCATCGATGAAATTGATGTATCGGCAAGTTTTTGTTTAAATATTTTATAAGCTCCAATTTGTGTATAAAAATTATCATTTGCAAAAATTTCGGATCTTTATCTAAGCCCCTCTCCCAGAAGAGAAATTTTTAGTACAGCTAAAAAAAAGGATTTTTTTTAAATAAAAATCAAATCTGACAAGTTATTTAATGAAAATACACAAGCTCTTGGTTGTTAAAAAATTTTTTAAAAAAAGGAAATAAAAACAAGAATAAAGATTAAAATTAATCCGAGAAAGTTTTTTTAAAATTCCTATTTTATAAATAATATGATTGATTTTATAGAAATATCTTAAATTTAATAAAAATTTAATTGAAATTTAATTAATAAAAATGCTTTAATGCCGCTTTATATTAATTTTTATTATTTTATCTTTTTTTTTGAATTTTATTATTATTTTTTTTTTGATTTGTTAGTCCTTTATGAATTAATGCCGCCTTTGATATTTGAACCCGCCTTTGATTTTTGAGGCCGTCTTTAAAAATTATATATTTAAAAATTAAAAAATTATGCGGGGTTTTTCATAGTTATAGACCCATCTCTTTCTAAGTTATAGACCCATCTCTTTCAGACATATGGACACATTTTTATAGAGTTATAGACACATTTTTATAGAGTTATAGGAAAATTTTGCCGGATTGATGGATGATCCGCGAAAATTGGCATCGATTAATTATTTTTTTCCTCACCCCCCTATTTTTCAACCCCTATTTTTCAACCTTTATTTTCCAGCCCTTATTGTTCAACCCTTATTTTCAGCTACTTTTTTGTAAAAGTTACTTTTGCCCTTATTTTTCAACATATTTTGCAAACTCTATTTTTCAACCTTAATTTTTCAACCCTTATTTCTTATAGCCTTATTTACAGCATTATTTTTCAACAAATGTTGTTTCCCCTTATTTCCAAGCCCTTTTTTTTCAATCCTTATTTCCAACCCTTATTTTTTATTGCCTTATTTTTCTGTCCATATTTTGACCCTTATTTTTTACCCCTTATTTTTTACCCCTTATTTTTTAGCTTCGTTTTATAACCTTTTTTAAAAGATAAGGTTGAAAAATAAGGGTTAAGAATTATGGGCGGGAAAATAAGGGTTAAAAAATAAGAGATGCAAAAATAAGTGCTGCAAATAAGACTGTAAGAAATAAGGGTTAAAAAATATGGGTTAAAAAAATATGGGCGGGAAAATAAGGGTTTAAAAATAAGAGCTGTAAAAATAAGGACTGTAAATAAGGTTATAAAAATAAGTTTGAAAAATAGGGGTTGAAAAATAGTGGTTGAAAAATATGGGGTAAAAAATGATTAATTGATTCCAAATATTCGCTGATCATTTGTTACTCTGGCAAAATATGTTTAAAACACTATAAAAATGTTTCTTTAAATTTATAAAAATGTGTCTATATGTCTGAAAGAGATAGTCTATAAATTAGAAAGATATTAGCTTATAACTATGAAAAACTCTGCATAATTTTGTAATTTTTTACTTAATAATTTTCATTTTTTCAAAGGCGGAATCAAATGTAAAAAGCGGCTTCAAATATCAAAGGCGGCTTCAAATATCAAAGGCGGCTTCAATTCATAAAGAACTGATTTTTTTATATAGAGGGGTTTAGTACATCTATGATCGGGAAAAATTTCAGTACAGATCCAAAATTTCTCTTAAAACAATTTTCTTTTTGTGATTTATTAGTTTTTATACGGCATTTCTTCTTTTTATAATCTTCTGAGTAGCCATTTATATTTTTATCAAAAAAAATTTAAAATGTTATAAATTGTTCATATCCAAGTGTTGTTATTCCATAAATCATTTTTTTTGTCATTCTCAACCGTCATATTTGTTAGAAATGATATAGGGTCATGGAAGGGTTTTCTTTAGTCATAATGGTTATTTTGTTTTTTTTTCTCATTCTTTTCTGAACTTTGCCTATTCTTTTCAGAAATACTTGTAAGTGAATCGAACTTTGTATTTTAAATTATAAATAATTTAATACGTAACTCTAAAAATTGAGCAATATGACAAAAATTCAATTTTTAATTATATTTATTCTTAATTTTTTTGTTAATTTCATACATTTTTTTAAATAAATATATTAAAATATATTAATATAAATTTAATAGAAATAAAAATATAAAAAAGTAAAAATAATTAGAAGTCAGGAAAATCTTAAATTCTGAAGTGTAGAAAGGTTACCAAGGGCACGGCCTTAAAATTTTTAATTTTTTTCACTACAAGGTATGGGTTCATGAAAAATTATTATAAAAAATAAATATTAAAGGAATAATAAAAACAATATAGGGGTAGATTTTTAATCAAAAAAAAATTTTAAAAATTAACTAAATCCATTTGATATTGATTTTAGTGTTCCTTTTTAAATATAATACTTTTTTTCAAATTTAATATATGAAATCTTCCATGTTTTATTTTTTTAACAACACGTCTGATTTTACATTCTACTTTTAAGGGCGTCCATAAAATTTTAATTATATTAGTATGAAAACAATCTGTATTTGTAAAACCTTGATTATGCGGTACAATTATGTCTTACAGTCGCAAATTTTGTGGGTGTGGAGAATAAGACGTAAAGCCGTCTGAATTGGTTATTTAGTTCAGTAATACGATTCGATATAAAAATCCTAAAAATCGTAGGGCTCTATATAGTAAGCTATTTTAAAATACAGGTGTCTGAAAAAAAAATCCCTTCGGGATTTTTTTATATTGGGATACAGGGATTTTTTCGAAAAAAAAAAACCGCTAAAAAAAATTTAACCTTATAACAATAATTTCCATTTTTAAATCAAATAAAAATGATAAAAAATAGTTTTAGATATTTAATATGTTTTTAAAAGATATTAGAAAAAAGTGTTTGATAGAATTTTTTGTTATCAATAAAATAAATGAATTTGAAAAAATAGTCAACTTTTTAAAAAAAACTTAATAAATAATTCAAAAAATAAATAAAAAATGAGATCTAGACCGTTGTTTTTTCCCATTATAGTTTGAGGCCTTTTTTCCCCATTTTTAAATTAAAATAAATTGTATTTTTTCTTATATCCCGTTTTTTTTCCCCATGGGGGAAAAACGGTCAAGATCCAAAAATGTATTGGCTTTTGTTCTGAATATGGTCGTATTATTTAAGATTTTTTCAAATTAAATGCCTGGAAATATATCACAGATATTTAAATTAAAAAAAAACAAAAAAATCAAAAATGTAAAAAATTATAGATTTCTAAAAAATAAGATTATCGAATCAATATAATTACAAGAAATAAAAAACGATAAGCTTAAATAAAATTTTAAAAGCAAAAAAATGTAGAATATACTTTCAAACTTTTTATTTTATGAATATTCGAGTCTAAAACAAAAAATACCTTTTTGTTTATTATAATAAAAACAATTGTTAAAATCTTATTTCTATTTTTTAATTTTCCCTTTTAAAATTTCATTTTTAAATTTTTGTTTTTTTTTTTAAAAATTATTTTTATTTAATTTAAAATTTTGTGGAATTTTTTCGGAAATCTCTGAATCCATATCAGAAAATAATTCATCAGGATTTTTACGGATAGATGATTTTGCGGTTAATTATGTGTTTTGATTCAAATTGTCTTACTGTCAGAGAATAAGACGTAAAAACATCCGAAATGATTATTAATTTCAGTAATATGTTTCGATTTAGAATGTCTAAAATATCAGGGGAGTCTATATTAACAGCTATAACAATAAACGACATTTTTTTAAATAATTTCGCACCTTAAATCAACAATTTGATACCCTTCTTATCATCATACATTCTTGATGGATTTACTATTTTTCTACCTTAACAAAAATAAATATCATAAACTTGAACAAAAATTCTTTCTACACTATTTCACAAAATATTTCTATAATCTTTTTTTTAATAGTTTCAATAATTATTTTCTTTAATTTATATGTTGTTTTAAAATTTATGTAGTCAACAACTCGACTTGTAAACATTGAATATTTGCAGAAAGGCATATACATACTTCAAAAAAACAAATACAGAGATAGTAATTTTTACGACACAAATTCAGAAAAGCGTGCGTAAAAGGCATCTTTTGCGTAAAAATTCCTTATGATAAAAAATAATTAAAGTTAAAATCTTTAATATCCAAGGTCTCTTCGATAAATCTCTTAAGGTCATAAAAATATAATCAAGATCTATTATACAGTTTCACTACATACTCGTAATTTTTTTAATCAGCAGCTCATGTAATTTACTTTAAATTTATTCTATTTTTCGCAAAATATTGTAGAGAGACGCAAAAATTTAAGAGAATTCAGATTATTAGATATTTGTGATTATTTTAATCTACGGTAAAAACATCTTTAAAAATAACAAATCTCCATCAAACTTATCTATAGGAGTATATTAGACATTGAAATCCACATTGTTACGTATTTTTCTCGGCATTTTCACACAAGTCAGCTTTGTTACAACAATTTTATCTACTGTGATTGCTACTTGATCAATAGAATTACCGATCCATAAGACCACATTTAAAATAAAAATTTCTCATGAAAATGAAATGTTTATATCATTATTAAAATCGATGTAGAACTAGAAAAGTTGTTTTTGTTTAACTTTGATTTAATGGATTCCATATTTCAACATCATTGGCTGGATATGGGATTTTTGTTCTAAAATAAAAAACAACAATTTGATTTTTGTTCTGCTATTCAGCAGATGTAAAAAAAAATATCAAGAATAATCAAAATATTTAGTTTTCACGAATTGTCGTGTGTTTAAATCAGTTATATATTTTTAAAAAGACTCTATGTAAGTCGTTATGATCTGTCAGACCGGTAAGAAATATATCAAAATCTAAGTAAATCTAAAGGATTTTTGGATTCATTGATTGCTTGATTATTAAAAGTTTTATCTATTCGACAAACAAGTAGATATCTGACATAATTGTTAGACTCGTATTGTTTTGCTTTATAATTTTAAGATATTTTATGATATACATGGGATCCTTCCGAACTTTTTTTAAACAGTTTTGTTTCGTGAATATTAAAAATTAATCTCTTAGAATATCTGGTAATATCTTCTTTTAAGCAATAACTATATATGAATTAGACTCGAGAATTCACTAGTGCACCGAATGATACCTAACACTGTGAAGCTTATCTTTTTTTATAAAATTTAAAAGCTAAATTAAAAATAACATTTGTCTCCCGATCATATTTTTTCCTTAAGAAATCTTATACAATAACTTTAAAATTACCCGCGTATATAATTTCTCTTAGCTTTTTATTGCGTTTTTTAATACATGTGTCTTATCTATATAATTCGTAAAAAATTGCTTGTACTGTATTTCTTTTTTATATTTGAAAAGATAAATTTAGATTTACGAAAAAGGAATGTTGTTTATATTGAGATATGAGATGGCCACATTGCGTATTCTGGAAATATATCTAGTGAATTTGTCTTAAAGATTGTTCCTCTTTCTATATCTGCTTTTCAAGTAATTTTTTTGCTCATATAAATTTGTGTAAAAATTTATGTATAAATATATTTTAATAGAAAATTGTCGGTAATTTATATATAGAAAAACGGATTCATAAAAGTTAAGCGTAAAAAACAACATTTGTGTAAAAAATGCTGTCAAGAAAATTATATATAAATTATATTAAGATCGCAATTTCTAATATAACACGACTATTACACCTTGTGTTCTTTTTACGGGCTATGTTGCACAATAAAATGTATATTCGATTTATTTATTACAGATTTTACGTAAAATCCACCTTTTTTGTATGTCGTAAAAACTACCATCTAATGTAATTAAAATTAATATTATTTAAAAGTTATCTTGGGTAGGTTTTTTTTTCATAAGGCAAATTTCGCGACAAATAAAAATATATATTTTTCAAGAAATCTCCTTTTTTTCTAATTTTAGACATGTTTTCAAATCTTTCGGATTCTTCAAAGTTTTTACAAATGCGAAATAACTTAGAATGCAGTGTATTTTTTGTTATCAATAAATATTTGATCATAAACATTAAATATTATATTACAGTAAATGTCGTTTTTTTATTCATTAAAAATCGATTTTTTAATCATATTATCATTCTGATTCTCTTGGCGGACCTAATATTTTTATTTTACCCCATTTTTATCATATAACACCCCTTATGTGGAAATATATCATTATAGTTCGAAATAATACTCATTTGTCTGTTTTAATCAATCGATTTTTTTAATCAGCCGATTTTTTTAAGGTTACGTATTTTTTGTCGACATTTTTACCGCTCTTTCGACATTTTTACCAATTTTTCGATATTTCTTACTAATCTTTCGACAAAATTACTAAGTTGTCGACACTTTTACCATTTTCTTTGACATTCTTACCAAAAACTATAATTGAAAAAATCGACAAATTTACCCATGGAAAAGACAAAAATGAAAAAAATACACCGTAATTTTGTCTTTTTAAGCAGTTTAACGTTAATAAAAAAATGTATTTTTCTTAAACACATGAAATGCAATTTATCGTATGTTTTATTTGAAAAAAAAAATTGTTTTAACTTTTCTTTGAATTTATATAAAAACAAAAACAAGACTAGTTTTAAACTGTTTATTCTCTACTAAGTGCAGCATTTCTTTTAATAGAATTGGTCTTCTTCCTCTCTTAGGCTTTCTGTCTAATAATGATATCTCAAAAAGATCGAGACGCTTATATGAGCTTAAATACGAATATACGAGTTTACACTTCTCTTTTTTTGCAAATTTAGAACATGAACAGGGGATTTATTCCCAATTTTCAATAGAAATATCAACAGAAAGAAAGTCAAAACTAGTATAAAACTCGTAAAACCACTTAAAAGAAGTAGATTGTGTTAGAAAATTATTCTTGATAAACTGGTAGTAGTCATTAGATACCGTTTTCGATATCAAAAGAAATTTCTTCTTATCATCTTCACGTAATAAATAAAAAGTGTAATTAATGTCCGTTATGTCCTCTGATGTATAAAGAACTTTATCTAGGCTTGGAATAATAGTACTAAAATCTTTCAAGATAGATTTGCATACACTAAAACATGCAGGAAAGTCACACTTAGTCCAATTTACATACTTGTCTTTGATTAGCAAATTAAGCCTTTCTTAGGCATTGTTAGTGCTGGGATTAAGTGGGTCGTATGATTATTGCCAGTTTGCATGATCATCGACGTTCAGCTTTTTAAAATGTTTTTGAAAGACTTTTGTATCCCCATTATCCATATACTTATTCAAGAAAAGATCCATACCCAAAGTAAATATAAACCTCGATGTCAAAAATGAGGAAATGTATCTCTCCTAGTACAGTTGGCTTATAATAGCAGGTAGCTTACCCAAAGAGTTGTTTATCAGCCTTATTGTATGAGCCCAACAAGATGTGTGCAATGAGTCATTACCATAGTTTGTGAATGCAGCAGAAATTTGTTTAGCATTATCAGCAATGAAATTTTTTGTAGGTTTCCATCATCCGACTGCACAGAGTCTGATAATAAAATCCTTAAGACCCAAGAATATGTGTCTTGATTTTCATGTTCAGCTATACAAATTGCTGAGGTAAAGAATTTTCATTTATAATCTGAAATACCTACAATAATGACAGGATATCTGTAGATTGTCAGTTTATAAGTAGCATCTATATGCACGTTAGAACTTATTAGATTATGTTGCAAATTCTTCTGCGTGAATAGTATTCTTAGAGGTGTTGTTTCATATGCAATCACATATGGTTCTACCTCATTCGAAAACTTATTAGCCTTACACAACTCTTCTAAATCTTTAAGAGTAAAATTCTTCGTAGCATTAGATGCTTTTTTTCATTTCGCCGCAATAATATTATAGATTGTTCTCAAGCTCATATCTTAAATTTTGGGATAAAAACCTATAAATCTCACGAGGTCTTGTCATTCCCGAAGCATATAAGCTCCTTACTTGATTTTAAAAGTCGGTACGCTTAGACTGATTGTCTATTGAAGAGGTTATAGTTGTACAGCCAGGGTTGTGTTAACCTTTAATGGCGACATTAATGCATTCATTTTCATCATACCTCGAGGTAGCTCTCATTTTTGCGGAACAAGTTGTATCCACCATACAACGATAATACTCAGTTATAAATGACTTTCCTTTGTTGGATTTAGTAATCTCTCAGTGCGTCCAGTCAATGGTCTGCCCATCCACATCTACTGTTGTCCAGTCTATAAATTTATCATTTTCTATTTTTTCCATGGGTAAATTTGTCGATTTTTTTATTTATAGTTTAAGGTAAAAATGTCGAAGAAAATGGTAAAAGTATCGACAACTTTGTAATTTTTTCGATAAATTAGTGAAAATGGTGAAAATAGGTAAAAATGTCGATAAGATGGTAAAAATGTCGTAGAAATAAGATTTCCCGATTTTTTTAATCAGTCGATTTTTTTAATCAGTCGATTTTTTTAATCAGTCGATTTTTTTTATCAGTCGGTTTTTTTAATCAGTCGGCTTTTTTTAATCAGTCGGTTTTTTTAATCAATTTTTATAATTTTCATTTTCTATATTCAATTGAACTGTACACCGAATAAATTCTTTTATATCAGTGGTAATTTTTCTGAATATAAATTTGAGGATTAAAATTAAATTAAATAAAAAACTTAGATTTTTTAACCTTTAACATTTAAATAGAACATTAATAGTATAATCCGAAAATAGTAACTTAGACATATAAAATGCATAATTATGTCTATAAATACTTTTTGGGGTGTTATAGTAATTTATTTTTAAAATTTATAAAAAAAATTTGTAAAAAAATTTACTACAGAACTGATTTCTTTTTAATTTTATATGTGATTAGACTAAAAAAAATAGTCTATCTTTTGTTTTTTTTTATTTTTATGTTAAAATAAAAGGTATAATTCAATATTTTTATTTTACTTAAAACTACATTATGTATGAAAAATAACGTTGAAAAAATTAGATAACAAAAATCACACAAAAAAATAAAATTTTGTATAAACCAAAGGATATGGTTGATAAATATAAGATAAATAGATGGTTACAATGACTATGTTTAAAATATATAATATTGGTCAATTCTTGATATAGACAAATTCATTAACAAAAGATATAAAATTTTATACGTAACATCTAAATATGTAAAATAGATTTTTTTACTTGATATAATAACTTTATAAAAATCAAAAAAAATAATTACGCAAAACACGATTAACACTAAAGCAAAGGAATATTTCTCTGATAATTGTCATAAATAATTCAATAAACAAAATATAGTGCTTGTATGGAATCTGGCCAGAACACAATATTTTATCCTTGTAAAGGTAAAAAAAAAAGAAAAAATAAAAAAAAAATAGTTTTTTTATTAAATAAATGCTTTAAAACATATAAATATTCTATATAAGAAGTCCTCAATATTATTTTCATTTTTCATTTTCTGCATGAACATAAATTCTTCATGCCATAAATCAATTTCTGTCCGTTTCACACAATGTTCTTTTGTCATTTCTGACTTCAAATGTTACCAAACGTTTTCAATGTTATTATTATGTGAGCCATCTGATGCCACAAACCCCACCGAATGGCTAAAACTTCATAAAAAAAACATATATTTTGTGCCGCACCTAGGTAACTAGAATGCCCATCACTATAAAGCACAGATCCCACACACTTTCTATTCCAATGCTTTAGAAAGAATTTCTAGAGACCTATTTTCAACTTTTAAAACATACAAATTCGATGGATTATATGAATGAACAACACCTACAGTCAGCCTTCCATTTTTTGGCATTTATGGGGATTTAAAAAAAGAGCCAAAAAATGGTGGTTCAAAAAAATTGGTACGAAAATATAGTCTTTTTAAAATTTACATTAAAATAATCCAAAGGTGTTTTTTTTTTCTTATTTCTACGTTTTTTTGAATACAGAAATTGTTCAAGATGCTTTATAGCGTCATATGTTTTTTGCTCTATTTTTCTTTAAAAGCATATGCTTTCACAATTTTTAGAGAATCTATAGCTTCGTCTACAGTAAAAACTTTTTTTTCTGTTAATTCCTCGTCATTAATTGCTTAAAATATTTCATTTGGATTATGGTTGTCATATATATATCAATAGTAATGGGTATATTTTTAAACGTGTTATTTTTATCATGATTTTTTGAAAGTATAGAAACTTCTGAATTTCGATCATAATGGACATAACCGTTTTGTTATACGACATCCTCTATAGGAAAGTGTAGTAATTTCCTCTAAATTTTCTATATTTCGATTATCAAGATATTCTACGGAGTTAATTTCTTCAATGGGATCAGTAAATAGTGCATTTTTTAAACAGTTAGAAATAGTATCTCTAGTAACTTCATCCCAGGCATATTTAGAAAGGGTTATTGCATCTCTCATGTAAATTTTTTTATAGAGATCTTCAATGCTTACACCCGTCATTATTTCATTCACAATAGATGTGAGTTTATGGTTATAAAATTTAGATTTGAAACTTCTAATAATCCCAGCATCAAGTGGTTGAAGACGGGAAGTACTTTTTATTTCAAATAAATTATTCAAGATTCTTCAATTCAAAATTAACTTTATGGGAAGAACAGTTGTCTAGCAAAAATGGATTTTATTTTGTTTTTTTTCTTGAACATAACATTTAAATCCAACAACCAGCGATTGAAATCTATGATTTTCATCCAAGCACTTTTATTATGAAAATAATCACAAAGGAATTTTCTATCAAATCTTTTTAAAAGCCCTTGGATTCGCAAACTTACCGATTATTACGGGTTTCAATTTAGAAGTTCATGTCATATTACAGGCCAGCATAATCGTTAATTCTTTCTTTAAAACCCTTTGTTTTACTCCTTTCCTTCGTAAACAAACTCTTCTTTGGTGCAATTTTGTAGAAATGGCCTGTTTTATCACAATTATAAACGTTTTCTTCACCATATTCGAAAACTTTTTCCTCAAAAATTCTTATGAATTCCTCATATTTTGATTATTTGCGTTAAAACTTTCGCCTGAACAATTTTTCAATTAGATGTTATGCCTTTTTTAAATTTATATAAAAATCGAATCGTTAAATTTTAGAATTTGAACTGATTTTATCATCTTTAGACACATCAAATTCCTCGAATATAGAAATAGCATTCGCTTTGAAAACCTTTTCGTTTAAAAATCTACCATGAGTTTCTATGAGATTTACTCATTCTTTTAACTTTTCATCTAAAATATTATACTTCATATTTTTTGATGCAGATGTGAGATTGTGATTCTTGAGATATGATTCTTTTTTTGTCTATTCGTTGTTAATATAATTTCTTATTGATCTTCTATCAATTTTTTCGTTATACTTTCAGCTGAAATGTTCTGCTATTCTTGAATTAGTGATTTCTTTGTTAGGTTTTTTATATTCTATAATTTCCATTTTTGTTAAAAGTTAAACTTTTAAACACGAAACCTTTTTCTTTTTTTGTCATCTGAAGGGTTAAATCTTTTAAAAATATTTAATGAAAAACGGCAAAAATTGAGATAAAGCCAAATATAGGGGGATAAGTAGAAATTAAACGACAAAAAATTATTTTAAGCTAAAAATTAGGGGGTGCCGAAAATCGGGGTGACAAAAATCGGTGTGACAAAAATCGGTGTGGACTGTATTGTACATACAGTATCTGGTATGTTTTCATCAGTCGACGTAGGTGATATGATTTTTCCTCTTCTGCAAATTACAGACTCATCTGCTTGTACAATCGAACCTGGGTCTCCTAAAATGAGTCTTTATTTTAATAAATAAAGCGACATCTCTTTTATATATCTGAAACAGTACTAGATGACAAACCAAATCGACTTCTTATCTGAAAATAGCTATAAAGACAGATTATACAAAAAACTAAATCACAAAATGTTGTTAGGGTTTTTTTACTCCCTTGTTAACAAAAATTTGATGCTGCATTTGTAATTTTCGCGCCGGTGCATAGGCTTCTTATTTACATTTTCTTCTTTCAAAACCAAAACTTGTAATTTTTCACAATTTGTGCACTCTTTTGTATCGAGTAGAATATCTAACTCGACCAATATCTCTAAACAGCTTTCAATATCACCAAAAAGCTTATGTATTATCTCTAACCTTTTTTCGTGCTTTTCTTTGGAATTTGGCCGGATCTCGGAACTATAGGATTTGACATTTGGGGGTTATTTTTTTTTATAAATTTATTTTGAAAATCTGGCCAGATTCCAAACAATCAACAAAAATATTTTATTAATAAAACGGTAAAGGAACACAAATAACAATGTTTACACCAAAAGTAGAATCTTACAATGCTCATTTGGAATTATTGAATGATCATAAGTCAACATTAACGCTTAAATTAAAAAAATTATAACAAGAACGAGTTTAATATCGATTAAACTGATCTTTACATTAGAACAGCATATAATAAATGGTATGTTTTTGATAATATAAAGGATAAAAAAATCCAAGCAATATAAAACACATAAATAATCATACCAGAAACAAATCAATACGGGGAGAAAATGTCGCCTTTGATGAATGTAATTCTAAATACTACAATTTTATGAAAATACAAATTAGGCAGATTATTGTTTTATGTAAAGCTCTCAGGAGAGCTTGATGGAGAATAAACACATTTCGAGAATATCAAGAAATTTAAATGCAAATTTGTTAAATAAAATCATTAAATCGTTTAATTGAGGTGTTAATTCGAGGTGTTAATTTAAGGTGTTATTTTGGAGTTTTAATTTGGGGTGTAAATTTTGGTGTTAATTTTGTGTGTTAATTTGGGGTGTTAATTTGGGGTTTTAGTTTGAGGTTTTAATTTTCGGTGTTAATTTTGGGGCTAATTTTAGGTTTAATTTTGGGGTTTTATTTTTTTTTGGGAGGAGATAGATTAATTTTAGCAGAAATGAAGTATAAAACAACACAAATATTAAAATTTTATCTTTTACTATAATTATAATTCAGTTATTCCGCACATAGACACCAGCATAATTCATCCATTTAGATCGAAATTACAATCATTTTAAACTAAAATTTTAAGATAAATTATTAATAAAATACCCTAACCAGTCTGAAATTTCAAAAAAAAATTAAACATTTTGTATGTAATAAACTAGATAGAAAGCATATTTTATAAAATAAATGGGCTTTTTTTTCTAATTGTTAATTAAAAACCAATATTTTACATTATATATCGAACTTAATTGACAAATTTAGAACACACAGAAGATAAATTTCATCTAAATTTTATGTTAATTAAAATTAATATTAATAGCTATAATTCTACGTTTTTCATAAATATCTATATTTTATAATACATTGGCTGTCTTTAAAAATATAGCATCAGTTTTTCGAGAATATTAATATGTGTATTTTATAAAAATTTAGGTCTATGTGTCAATTAATTTATGAATAATTTGACGAATTTTGTAATTATGAGTTAGATTTTTATAATTTAAACCTTATTAAATAAATTATACTTATTTTTAATTAATGGTCGATTTTTTTAATCAGTCGATTTTTTTGGTCAAAATTTTAAAAAATTATTAAAAAAAGACCTTGAGTGTATCAATAGGTGTTAAATACCTTATGCGTAAATTTTGAATTTTTTTTATATTTTTTTTCGAAAAAAAAACACAAATTTTACGTCTCGCCTAAAAAACCGTGATATTAAACCTCCAGTTTATTGATGTTCAAGTAATACACGCTAACTATGGATACTGGGGACTAATTGTATATCGTTTTTCTGTTTGTTTAATGACTCGGAAGGATACAGGTAAATAGAGGTTTTTTCATGAAATTATCATTTTTCATTTTTTCATTACTTATTTGTCGATAGCGGTCCGGAAAACGAACTGATGCTTAAAAGGGTCTCTTATGTTTTATTGTCATATTAGATAAATTATTAATCAGCTATACCACACTGGAGCGACTTTATATTAATACTATATTTCGGTAATTTTGACCGTGTAATGTATTACATATTATTTATTAAAGAGTAGCATCGGTTGTATAAGAACCTAGATACCCAAATTTTACATTCAAATGATTTAAAAACTGTGCTATCTGACTCAAGGTTACCAAATATAAGTAATTTTTTTATTAAACATATTTGCACAATTTTTCGTAAAAATCTTTTCATGTGATTTTCAGTTATACTTTTTTTGGTCTCAATAATCTTTCTTAGTGTCTTTTTTTTTCTTTTTTCAACTAAGATAACCTTTTACATTATTAATTATCAACCTCGTGTATATAATTTGATAATTAAACAATTTAGATTATCTAATGTAATTATCCCTTGCTGCCTCTAATAACATCTCGAACTATTATAATATTTACGTGCTCTTTTAATAATTGTTTGAAGCGAAAAGTATTTTCGTGAAAAATGCACATTTAATTTAAAAGGGGTATTTTTTATGAAAACAAAAATATAATTTATTTGATAAAATTTTAGTAAAACGCAAAAATGCACATTTAAATTATAAATAAAAAAATCAATTTTGAAAATGAAAAATGTTAACGCGAAAAATGCACAACATAACTAACCCCATGTCCAAAAAAATATCTATAAAAAATGAAAAGGAGAAAAATTAATTTATTCAATATATTTCAAATGGTGTTATACCGATGGATTTGGTGGGTTCAAAAAAGCGAAATTTTATTTCAAAAGCAGATAAGATAAAAATTTCTGAAAATGTGCTTTTGATCAAAGAAAAAGATAAATATAAGATTTTTATAGGAAGTTGGGTGAAGATAAAAATAAATATTCTAATATATTAAACACATATGCCTGGGCATATATCGGCAGATAAAATTTAACAAAAATTATCTTCTGATTATTTTGGAATACGTAGAGATGATGTTAGAAAATATGTAGACAAGTGTCAGGCTTGTAAAATGACTGGATCACTTAAAATTAAACACAATTATCATTATATTTTATTCAGAAAACCACATGAAAGATTGTTTTTAGATATTGTTGATTTATCACAGTATAAAGAATTAAATAACGAATATAGGTATATTTTAACATGTTTGGATAGTTTTTCTAAATTTGCTTTCTGTTTTCAGCTTTATAGAAAGGATGCTGGTTTGTTTCTTAAATTAGATGAACTGTGTGCAATTGAAGGTAGATGGGTGATAATACACACAGATAATGGAAAGGAGTTTTGTAACAAAGAATTAAAACGAATAATTGATAAATATAATAACAAACATGTCAAGGGAAGACCGAGATACCCCCAATCACAGGGTCAAATTGAACTTTTTAATAGGACTTTAAAGAATCGATTGTCTAAAACATTGTTTGGAAAGGAAAAGAAATGATAGTAGAAATTCTTGACATAATTTATCAATATAATCACACAGTTCTTAGTGTGAATAAAAAAACACCATATGAACTATTCCGGGATTTTAACTTTAATTGCATACATTCTAATACAATAGCAAGTGAAACTGAGATAATTGAAAACGTGAGAAAATATACGACCAAATTTTATACAAAAAATGAGGATGATATTGTTTTTAGGGAAGGAGACAATGTTTTGCTTGCCAAAGATTTTGATAGCAATGTAAAAACATCGAAAAATCCTCTTGACTGCAATTTTTTTGAAACAATCTTTGTGGTGATTAAATCAGAAAATGGTTAGTCTATATTCAGAACGAATCCGGTGAAAAAATATGGGCAAGTAAGAGAAGATTGAAGAAATTAAATTTCTAATAAATTTCTGTTTTTTTTAAATGTAATTTTTTCTTTTTTTAAATGTTATTATTATTTAAAATACATAAAACGCAGTATTTAAATATTTTCTGTAACAATATTTGAAATTAATTTTAAAAATTATTGTTTTTCTTATTAAAAACTTTAAAAAAAATTGAATAATTTAATAAAACCGTGCATTTATCGCGTTAACATTTTTCATTTTCAAAAATTGATTTTTTGTTTTATAATTTAAATGTGCATTTTTCGCGTTTTACTAAATTTTATCAAATAAATTATATTTTTGTTTTTATCAAAAATACCCCTTTTAAATTAAATGTGCATTTTTTGCGAAAATCACTTTTCGCTTCTAACAATTATTAATAAAATGTATATATCAATATATTTTTGTTTTATTGAAATTTTTAATTTAAATACTTTCATGATTTCGTATTAACTAAATGAGCTTATTTCTAAACATTTTTTAGACTAATGCCTAAAAACAATAGGAAAATATTTAATTTCTTATTATTATTATCCCGCGGAGTAATTATAAAACAAAAATATTTAACATAGCTTGGGCCTTCGTATATATAAATAGTGGTATATCAGGTATTAAACTATAACTAAAGATCAAGGTGTAGAGCTGAAAACAACTATTTGAGTTGGTAATTATGAATATTACCATAATGTCATTGATTGATTCTTTTTTTTGATTATTTAAATTTGTTTAATCTTTACTAAAATTTCGTTTATTTATATACTTAAATATCTATAATTATCAACCTTAAGAATTATCACCAAATATGATCTTTTTTCCTTCTTCTGACGGCGTTCAATTTATACATCACGCTACCTTAAGCTTAGTTGTTAACGCGCTTTTTTATCAATAACTCAGTATGGTACAGATAATATTAGTTTTTTTAATAAAATTTTTTCTTGTTTAATATTTATTTTACAGGGCTGCGTTTCCACAGTCATTCAAACCAGGAAAATCTCATTTTCTCATTTGTAATATCAAAACGTATAAATCTTCTATACTACACAGGAATAACTGCATATTATTGTATATTTATTTAATGTTTAATATTGTTCCTAATTATTCATTAAAAAGACTCCTCTCAAATTAAAGACAATAAATTCAAATTTCACTTTCAAGAATATTAACCACCGAGCTATCTGACTCACTGCTGACATATATTTTAATAATTATTTCTAAATCTTAATGAGCTTAATTTTAATAATTTAATCTTTTAACTATACAAAAAATAATGGCCTTTAAAAATGATTATAAGTCAATATTATTCCTTGAAATAAAAATTAATTATAAATTTAAAGATTAAAAGCATAATACGTTTATATTAAAGCAGATAATTAATTATTTAAAGGCTTGCATTTATAATAAGCTTTTTTAAATTAATATTAGAAGATTTAAATTACCTTTTATAAAGACTAACATTATTAATACAATTTATTTATTATTGCTAAAATCACCCATTTCACTTAATTTTTCAACTTTTGTTAACAATTTAAAGAATTTATTGTTATATTCAACGGCTTCTTCATAATTTTTTGACTTAATTTTATCACTTATCTTTTTTAAACTTAAATGTTGAATAATTTTATATTTAGCAAAATGTACCCTCTAATTGCTATTCCAATTACTCATGAATTGTTGATTATATAATAAATCCTTTGAAACAACACACCTCTGATGCTTATTAGATGAACTTTTCTTTACAGTTTTATTAATCTTCATATTTAAATCATTTTTAACATTTATATTAATTTCATTTTTAAATTTTATGTTAATTTCATTATCAATTTCATTATTAAGATCATTATTAAAATCATTATCAGTTTCATTATTAAGATCATTTATATTGTCAAAATCATCATTAAAATTAATATTAAAATTAATTTCATTCATTTTTATTTCAGGTTTATTTTTATTTTTTTTATTTTTTACTTGTTTTTGTCTTTTATTATAACCCTTAATTGGGCGTCCTCTTTTTCTTTTTTGAGGTTTTGTTTCATCAACAATATTTTTATTATAATTATACTCGTGTTCATGGATTAAGAGGAAATTTATCCATTTTTATTTTCTTTTTGTATTTTATTATTAATATTATAATATTTGTTATATAGTCTTATGTCAGGAACTGATTTATGTGATAAACCAGCCTGACGATATAACTGTCAAATTTCACCAAAATTATCGAAGTTTTCGATAAATATTAGTTGGTCTTGGTGTGACCACTCTATCTCTATTATATCAGACAATAAATCAAAATTTATTGAATCAACATCGACATCACCAACTATATAATTAATGAAATTCTTTGTATGAAACAAAAATATGATTATATCATCTTCTATTCTTTGCATCTTGGCTGCGATGTAGGTGAACCGTAACCCTACCAGCTCAATTAAATTTAAACAATGAAGTACATCGTATGTACTAAATTTGCCGGATGTTAAGAAATCCGGATATATAAGGTTTTACTACTATCTGTATTACCAGATAGCGTACTATTATGAATAGCATCACTGCTATTATTAAATATTTTTTTGTGTTATGGCTTATTTCTAAATGGCTGCTAACACAACAACCATTAGAATCTATAATGCTAATTTTGTCGGGAAGATCAAAATTATTGTAAAAATTTTTTATATTATTATAAATTGTTTTACCAATAGTATTATTTCTATTATTTTTGTTATTATCATTTTTATTGTCATTATTATTTATTGAGATTTTGGAATCCTCACTTTTTAAATCTCTCAGGTTTTTTTGCATGTGTTTTAAAAAGTCATTTCTTTTATATTTTTTTTATTCTAGAATTTTCAGTTACTAAATTAAGTAAGGCCTATATAATTTAATAGTTCAGATGTGTATTCCCTCCATTTACCTCCTATTACCTCCATTTTTATCATTTTTTTTTACATTAATTTATTTAATCAAAATATGATATATCAAATAATTAATTTTATTTTGCATTAATTTATTTAATCAAAACATGATATTTTAATTAATTAAAAGTAAATTATAACTTTAACATATTTTTATTTATTCTGTAATTTTTTTAAATAAAAATATCTACCCATTTAATAAAAAATAAACAAAACAAATATAATATTAAAGTTATGTTCAAAGATTAATATTTAAATAATAAAAATAATTAAAATTCTTCCAATTTTGTGTTATAGGTTTTATTGTAATTAATGTTTATTAACTTTATAATATTAATATTTTTAAGGGAAAATTTCATTCATAAAATAAATAAAACATACCACTTTTAAATCCCTTTAATATTTTATATCTGAGGACATAACAATATGTTTAGTAAATTCAAAGCAATGATATCAATATTCAAACTTTAAAAAAAAATTTTATTATTTAAAAGAAAGATTAGCAAAATAGCTCAGTGGTTAACACTCTTGATGTAAAATTTAAGTATCGTGGTTCGAATCCCGCTGACGTCACTCTTTAATAAATAATGAGGGAATGACATTAAGCG
>SDVU01000017.1:0-29960 GCA_016256075.1 Dictyocoela muelleri | reverse complement strand
ATGAAAAATAAATATTTGTTTATTTTTGTATTTTTTGGTATGCTTCTTTTTTTGGAAGTTTATCGGCTATACCGAAAGAGAAAAGTTCCAAAAAATTAAAAAATATGTTTTTGAGAAGAGTTTTGGGTTTTATTAGCGGAAATAAACTTTTTATTTTTTTTTGTTATTAAAATAATAATATACAAATAAACAACGAAGATTTTTATGTGTATATTTCTATTTTAAGAACAAAAAAATAATAAAAATTGATTTCCGCTAATAAAACCTCAAAATCTTCTCAAAAACATATTTTTTAATTATTTTTTTTTATTCCTTTTGGGGTTTATTTTCGTTAAAATTAATATAAAAATCGTTTTTTTTGATAAAACTATTTAATTAATTATACATTCCAAGACCTAAAAAATATAAATGATATGAGATATGATGAGATTGTCTTGTATAATATTCATAAAAAGAGAAGAATTACATTTTTACAAAAGTATAATATAATACAAAAAGCATAAAATGTAAAAAATTCAAGTCAAAAAGGAGACTTGAAAAGAGACTCTCGACTGATGTTGGATATTGTTAGAGATGTGTCTCTAAGTGCAGAAGGGAAGTTAATTTATGATCAAAGTATTCTATAAGAATGTTGAATGAATTTGCTAAAGTTCATAAAATTTTCATTTTTATATTTTCACAAAGACATTGGTCGAAGGAAGCAATTTTTGATTTGCGCATGAAAAGAGGTACTTACTACTATTACGAAACAAGTATCAATTTCCTTGGCTTCGGGATTTTATGAAAAATGATAAAAAAAATAGGCGGTGTTGATTGTTAGTTTCAGATTAATGAATATTTTTTGCAAACGAAAATATTTTAAGAGATGCAATTAGAAGTCTTTGTAGGTTTTTGTGGTGTTTAAGTAGGAACAGGAAAGTGTTTATTCAGAGGAGTAGAAATTAGGAGCGCTGTTACACTGTTGGGTGTTATTGATTTATATATTGAAAAAAAACCGATATAGTTTCTGATATGCGGAGGTCATATATAAAGGTTCCTACAAGAAGATTTAATCATTATACAGTTAATCAAAAGATTAATTTTGTAAATCCTAAAAATAAAAAGCACACTCAATTAATTGAAAATTTATGGATGTTGACGAAAAAAAAAGATTCATAAAGATTTTGAAATGCACAGGAAAGGTATACAGCGTCATCTCGATCACTCTACATGGTAAAGAAGCTTAAAAAGAAGTCATTCCAAATTTTTAAATTTATTAAAATAGCTTGAAAAATTTATCTTTTTACATCTTTTTACATCTTTTTACATCTTTTTATATTTTTTATATTTTATGTTTTATGAAATTAACGCCAAAAATGAATATGAAAAAAATATATTTTTGAAAAGAGTTTAAGGTGTTATTAGTGAAATCACTTTTTTGAAAAAAAATATAATTAAAAATTTCTTTTTCGAGACATTGTCCCAAAATAGAAAATTTTAATTATATTTTTTTTCAAAAAGGTGATTTCACTAATAACACCTCAAACTCTTTTCAAAAAACAAATTTTTTTTCATATTCATTTTTTGATATAATTTCGTGTTGTAAGGGACTCAGTATTATTATTTTTATGGCCATTCATAAAAATGAAAATATATTCAATCCATAAATACGACAAACCATAAATATAAATATTGAATTTTAAATTCGCAAAAAGGAAAATTATAATATAAAGGTCGATTTATAATGAAAATAATTTACTTGTTAATTATATATATTTTAAATGTAGCAGAATCGAATTTTGTGGTATAATTCATTAATATATTCAAAACAATATTGTTTTGACTACCCATTTACACGAAATTATTTGCTAAATAATTTAAAAAAACAATATTTTTTAAAAAATATTTATAAATACCAAAAGATCTTTACTTGGGTTTTCGGTTAATGTGCTAATATTAGTGCAAAAAGGAAGGGTGTGCTATTTATTTGAAAAAAAACATTCAATACAACCATGTGTGATGCTAAAAGATTGATAGAGATAAAACTTAATTCAATAATTGAAGATTTAACCTGTAAATGATGTCGTTTTTGCTCATCAAGGTTAACATCGAACTCCAGAAAGATTTTACAAGTGAGGTGTACCTGGAAGCCTTGTGGTAAGATGTATTATATGTTTGAGTCCGCAATTTTGACAAATTATTTTAATGCTAATTTTAAAATCATACTTATATTGAAATATTGGCTTTATGGATCCAATATACTTGTATTTAGAAATTGTTATAAATCTCAAGTTACTGCATTTATAGGATTCTGAAAAGGGTTAAAGGTATGAATATTAAGAATAAATATTTACCGAAAAATTGACAGATAGGAGAGGCGCGGATTATTGGTGAATTTGATGAATATAAGTTATGTAAGAAAAAATATCAATGAATGCTTGTTGTTTATGGTGATTGAGTATTATGTGAAGTGGAGCGAACTGAATAAAGAAGAATAATTCTAAAAAATGCTCTAATCGAAATTTAGAGACACACAATTTCTTTTTACGCCAATTTATACATCCGCAATCGATTATATTTTTTTCTGTGTGGCGAGGATATATTAATTTGCACAATAATTTTGCTGCACATTATACAACGAACCATTCGGTTGAATTTGTTAATTCAATAAATGATGCGCGTATAAATACCATTGAAGGTTTTGGTCGGGTTTAAAGAATGGTATTTTTTTAGAAATGAAGCTAAGATATTAAGATATCTATACTTGCTTGGGTTTATGTTAAATAAAAATCAAAAGGAAAAGCATGAGATATTTTAATAAAATTGATTTTTTTACTAATTTGATAAAATAACATTTTTATATGATCCATCAAGGGTTTTTTTCAGAAAAATAACCCTTTCTTTTCAGCGTTAATATGAGCACAAGCTCTGAGTTTCCCACTAAAAAATGGGAAAGGTTTTCTTAAAATTAGAAAGCTTAAACTTAAAAAAATGAAAATTTATGATTAAAAAACAAAAATTCCAACTTTCATAATTCAAAAATTAAACTTAGACAATTCAAAATTTTAACTTAAATATTTTTAAGTTTTAAAAAACTTATGTGTAATATTTAAAATTTTTAAGTTTAAGCTTTCTATTTTTAATAATAACTTTCCGTTTTTAATAAAAACTTTCTATTTTTTAGTGGGAGCTTTAGTAAAAAATTTGAGGTTTACACTTAGAGAATTTAATTTTTATACTTTAGGAATTTAAACTTTAAATCCTTAAGTGTAAACTTTAGATCATCTAAGTCTGAATTTTAAATTTTTTTTGATAATTTTCAATTTTTTAATGATAAATTTCAATTTTTTAATTGAAAATGTTATTTTTAAGAAGAACTTTTTATTTTTAATGAGAATTTTGCATTTTTAATGAAAATTTTTCATTTTTGTATGATCTTTCAATTTTTTAGTGTAAAACCCAAATAACCTTTTTAAATTCAAACGGTTTAACATTCATCATTACAAAATAATAATTTGCGAGAATATATTGCAAGTTGACCTTACAATATTTTAAAAATATTGTACCAGACAAATTGAAAATATTCTAAAATTTCTATCTAAGTAGATCAATTTCCTCCATTTCATAACAAAGAAAATTATAGCCGAAAATTATATTTATAAGGGTCTAGTGTCTGAGACCGGGGGTGAGCGCTTTTGTAAATGAAGATCCTTAAAAAATAAAAAAAACTGTTTTTTATGAAAATTTTATTTTTTTGTAAGAAGAATGGTAAGAATTTTCATAAAAGCCCCACGTAAACACTCAGATGAATGATCTATTAGATTTCTATTTCTCCATATGTACTCCTCAACATAATGTTTCATAGCTAAACCTGGTATCCCTTTCTGGTTCTAATGTCAGCTTTAAAAAGAGCCCATTCACACTCAATGAGATTTGTGTGATGTCCCTTCTTGTTTGTAAATCCTTCTCGATGATTTACAATTATATGAGTGCTCTGTATTCCTGCAACAGCATATGGATAAGAACGATGTCCATCTGTTTTAATTACTGATTTAGCAAAAATATTTTTCTGAAAAAAGTCAAGAAAAGTTTATTTTTTTCGGTTAGGTAGAATTTCGAGCACCAATTCTCTTTTATTTTCTTCTATTGCTCCTATTATCCAAGTCGCACCCTTTAAGCCGTCATAAATTCCTGAAGATGACTTAATAAGATTCCCCTTTACGATGACACTTTCATCAATCTGTATTGGATGTTTTTCTGCCAATTTTATCTTGCTAGCAGCGTTATCGTCATTCAAAATGGTTAAGATTTGTCGTTTGATTCTTTTAATAGTAGAAAGAGATACTGGTGTGTTCTTGTTTAAATTGTATTAAAATTTTTTTTCTAACCAATTATATATTATGAATAGGTATTCGAAAAGGTCAATTTGAAATTGTCCGATTTTAAGCCCTTCGAATAATGGCCTGCTTTTTTTGCAAGAATTGTTAGAACATCTAGCCCTATGTTCAATCGAATAAGAAGGATCATGTTCAATATACATATTCGTAGAACATCTAGGACAATTCATATATCCATCAATTAACCCAATGAATTTAATAAAACCTATTGCTGCTTTATTTGTAAGGAAAATTGGCGATCTTGTATTCTTTGGTTCGATTTGAAAATTCATTTATGGGGTTATAATTTTTTTTCCAGTTTAGGTTTGAGACCGGGAATTAAAAGTAAAAAAAGCGCTCACCCCCGGTCTCAGACCCTAGACCCATTTTAACAATGTAAATTCAGAAATACTCAAAAGATTGAAAATATTTCATGTGATGGGAAATTTCAAACAATTTTTTTCATTTATTATCATTATTGTAACAACAGTGTAGCCTCGAAATAAGAAATACCCTCAATAAAGGGTTTATACCAATAAGGAATTTTTCAACAAAAAATAGTAAATTTAATAAAAAAATGTGTAATTTTCGATTCACAATAAGGGATTGGGCTTTTTTAATAAGTGATTTAATTTTTTAAAAAATTTACTCCCTATTATGAATCAAAAAAATGAAAAGAAAAATAAAAAAATGACTTAATATTAATAAAAAACAAGAAGTTGTAGATTTTTAAAAAAAAGCCTCATTTGACACAGAGAGTTTGTTTTTTTATTTGAAATTGCTTTCTTCAACAGGAAAAAAATATTTTAAAATCATCTAAGAAAATTTCTGAAAACAAAGAAAATAAAAAATGAAAAAAGGTTTAAAATAATTTTCTTACACAGGTTTTTGATAAGAAACTGTATAAGTGGGTTACACTCAAAAGAAAAAGGTTGGTCCCATACAATATGTTAACATTAAAGAAATGATCCTTAAATTGTCTAGTTTAGCTGACCTTGAAAATTTTAAAGCGTCAAACGGATTTCTTAAGTTGTTTAAATCACACCCTAATATAATAATAAACCTAGCAAATATGAATCGGGGTTGATTGGCCAAATAAAATTGAATCTTTCAATGAAATTTATGAAGAAAAGATCTAAATGTAGACAATAATTACATTTTCAATTTTGATGAGATTGAATTTATTTTCAAATTTGCACCGAATAGAACATTATATTTGAAAAGAGAAACTCATCAAAAATCTCGATGTTTAGTAAGAAACGTGTCTTTATTTTTTGTGTCGGTTTTACGGGGTAAAAAATACATTATTAATAGGAAAATATAAATCACCAAGAGGATTTTAAATATTTGGATTTTGAAAAATTAGGTATAAAATACAAACATAATTCGAAAGCTTGGATGACATTAGTAATTTTTAAAAGATGGTTTTCTAATCTTAATTTAAAAATGAAAGCACTTCAAAGAAGATTATAATAACTCTCAATAATGCTCCTATACAACCCGTATTTACAGATTTTAGTAATATTTAGTCTTTTCTCCCGTTTTAACATAAAAAATCCGACCATTAGATCAAGGTATCATAAATGCGTCTAAATCTTTATCCAAAAAAAACTAAAAGTAAAATGAACAATGATTTAGACGTGAGTCTTTCTGAAAAATTTATTAATTATTTGAAACGATTTATAATAATAGACTCACTAAAGCTTATATTAAAATCATGGATTTGAATTTCATCAGAGACAATAGATAGTTGCTATAAGAATGTAATTTAAAATGCTTACATTGAAATTGAACTTACCGATCTTTTTCTGAGTTAGAAGATTATTGAACCTTATGTTTTGCTGAATTCGAAGATGAAAAATGTTTTATTGATGAAGCAAAAAAAGAGCTTTCGCATCAAAGTATCGCTGAAGATCCTGAAAATAAATACATAGATCTTTATGATGAGCAAAAAAATGTAAAGGCTCTAAATTCCATATTAGCTCATTTTGAAGCCCTGAATAGTGTCTATATACTATAAGTTTTTTTAATTCATGATTCTCAAATTTTAGACCGAATTTATAATCTTGAGAACATTTTAATGGCCAGATATCTCAATAGTCAACACCCTTGAATGTACAATTTAAGTATCGACGTTCGTTCCCTGCTGACGTCGCTCTTTTATAAATAATGAGATAATAACATTAAGCGGTCATAACTATATAATTATAGTATAATATACAGTTGTTCTAGGGAACTATAGCTGATTAAGACTTGGTCTGTTATAAAAATGAAGCATGGGGAACTCTATTAGGTGTGGGGATAACATTAAGCGGTCATAACTATATAATTATAGTATAATATAGAGTTGTTCTAGGGAACTATAGCTGATTAAGACTTGGTCTGATATAAAAATGAAGCATGGGGGACTCTATTAGGTGTGGAGATGAGTGCGGTGACGCATCTCGGCAAAAAATAGTGAAAACTAAAAATTCATGAAAATCCGCAATTACCAGTATCCTGCTCAGTCATTGATAAAATGAAGATCACGTACACAGTTGGGCTTCTGGGTAGCTTAGGAAGTGACGTATTATTGGAACGCCAAGAACCAAAGGTCATAGACCACGGTAGGAAACAACTCTCCGGGTTGGCAGCTATTGATGTTTTCATCATGCAAAATATTTATAAGAACATTTTAATTAATAACAAAACCAAAAGAAACCCAGATATACTTGATTTTATTAATAATTTCGTCTTTAATTTTTTTTGTTCACTATTCATCAATAACGAACAAGGAAAAATAAAGTTGCCGTGAAATCCCTTATTGCGAGGTTACACTGTATTTATGTTATTTTTAGAATTTTTCATTAAGGGGTGTCGTTTTGGAATTATTTTTTTTCAGGTGACTTTAGTAATAAAATTCATTATCAAAAAATTATTTTTTTTTTATGAATTAAAGGGATCATTTTGAGATAAATAGCTATTAATAAAATTTTCATAAAAAAATGATTTTTTTTTTAATTTTTAATTTTAAGGTGTCATTTTGTGCAGGGTATCGTTTTGTGATGCAACATATTTAAAAAAATAATTATAAAGAATACAAATAATTAATTGTAAACAAAAAAAAGATTATTAATCAATATAATAAATAATCACAATTAAAAAAGATATTTAAGAAAGAATTATAATAAAATATCACAATTAAAAAAGATAATTAAGAAAGAAGTATAATCATTTATTATAATTAAAAAAGATAATTAAGAAAGAATTATAATCAATAATTTTACTAAATAATTACAAAGATAAATTAACTAACCATCTTTACATTTTATTTCAATTCCTCAATTGGTTTTTAAAAATCTCCAATAAATAACAAAAAAACTAATTCCACCAATAAAGAAATATTTTCCCTCAAAAAAAACAGTCAAAATAATTTTGAACAACAAACCAGCCATCTTCACGAAAAAATTTAGAGCAATCTCCAAATTTTTTTTGAAAAAACTTTTTAAGGCCAAAACAAAGACTTTGATAAAAATCTTAATTACCGAATACCAACAAAAAAGATAAGCTCTTTTATCAATATTTCCTGCATATAAAACTGTGCTAAGTGCTTTTTTCAGGTCACGTTCACACCCAATGCCATTTTCATAACAATACGCTATTGAGCATATTCCATTTATGTTGTTGTAAAGACTACTGGCATAGTAAAGAGCAAATGCCGATCTAAAGTTTTGTATTGTTCCTATTCCGTAATAATAACAATCAGCAAGATTTACAATGTACTCGTCGTTACCTGATTTCACAAGTTTTTCAGTAGTTTTAAAAAATAATTTGTCTATTTTTTCTTTTAAAAAGAGTTTATCAATTGATTCGAAAATAAAGGATTCTTCATCTTGCATTTCATCTTCATTGTTATAATTTTTATTCTTGTTTTTATTACCTTTAAACTTCTTCTCATCGATAAAAATTTCTGAAAATAAATTTTCTTTTCGACTAAGCACGTGTTGTAAATTCTTCATAGCACTTACCGATCCGGTCTCAACAAGTGTCATCAGAATCAGGAGACATTCTGCAGTTCGTCCTTCTTTATAAAAATTATACGCAATCTTTTCAAGTCTAGTTATTACAGGATGATATTCACAAATAACCTTAAAAAATTTTACAGCATTTTTATAATCACCATTATCAAGTAGCTTCTCACCATAAACATATGCTGCTGGTAAATGGCCAGATGTAGCACTCTTAATCAGATAAGGTATACCTATTTCTTCAAAATTATAAAAATCTTTATACAAACGGTAAAGGTTGTATTTTGACTCACTGTTGCCCAATCGGACTGCTCTTTCAAAATAATGTTTTGCTGCATTTAAATTTTTATGTGGATCACAGAGATACACCATCCCTAGACCGTTACATGAAATTCTATCCCCACGATTTGCACCTTCTGAAAAATAATGCATGGCCTTGGTCAGATTTTTGCGAATTTTGTCTTGATACCCGTAATAATACAGCTCACCCATGATGCTCATCGCAAAAGTGTCACCATTTTCAGCAAGTTTCTTAACAACAGGTAAATATTCAACAACATCAACATTTCGATTGTAAAATTCATTTAGAAATAAATTAATCTCCTTTTTATTATTTGAGCTTATTATACTCATAACTAGTTCTTTATTATAAACCTTATTTTTGTCATTATTTTCGTAAATAATTTTATCGATAAACATCGATTTGTCAGTCTCAAAGAGATTGAAAACTTCTTTCGCAAGACCTTTAAGAAGATGTGCAATTCGTTTAAGATCGATTTCTATGTTGTTCATAATTAAGAAATCAAATAACTGAGTATTATTTGAAACTATTAAATATTGTATAGCTTTATCAGGATTATTAAAGTTTTTTTCAAGAATGAAGGCGTAAAGATAGTCTTCAGGTTTGTTTAATGATTTTATAAAATTCTTTTTGTTTGTGAAGAATCTTTTAATCAACGGCTTTAATCTTTTTGTGCTATCTTCAATGTTAAAATAAATATCGTCAACCTTAACTTCATCCTTTTTTATTTCTTTATTCTTGATATTTTTCTTCATTTCTTTATTCTTCATTATATCTACATCTTTGTTGTTATTTGTAATTGTTAAGTTTGACGCAATAATTATGATAAAATAAAAGAACATGTAGGGATAAATCAAATATTTTTTTAAAAATAAAGTTTTTAAAACGAGTGCTGATGTTATTACATTTTTAATTTAATAATGATTTTTAAATTGAATTAATCATAATTTTTAAGGATATTCTTAAATTGAATTTTTAATCATTTTAATGATAAAAGTTTTATAAAGTTAAATAATAAGGTGTTTAAAATTTTAAATAAATTAAATGCTGACAATATCCATAATCTAACCCACATAGTTGTTTTCAACTATGATTTTTAGAACTTTTGTTCATGGTGCATAAGTTATACGTCACTTCTAATCTACCAGATATTATTTACATGTCATTTTCGGGTTATCAATGACTCAGCAGTATACATGTATTGCTTTCACCAGTTTTTTTATTTTCACTACTTATTTTGCCGCCCTTATATTAACGCCGTCATGCTCCAAACGTGCCCAATCCCAACCGTGCGCGGAAAAAAACATGGCTATTCACTGTAATGATTTCTCCATAACAAAAAAAAAATATCCAAATAATGTTCTACTACGACATAGCCACCTCTATTTATGAAAACACTGCCTATAAAAGAAAATCACATTATTCTTATTGAAATACGCATGAAATTACGCGTGATCTTGTGTGTCTATAAAATATTTTTATACACTTAATTAAGTATTGCCAAACCCCAGATCGACAAACACCCCAGATCAGCACCCACCCCAGATCAACACCCACCCCAGATCAACATCCAACCCAGATCATCGCCCACCTCAGATCAGACACGCCTCTAATGACTTCAATCTAATTGTCTCTTTCTAAAATGAGGTTAATGCAATCCGCCGTTTCGTCACTTTTTGACAAATCAGCATTTTTTGTACACAATTAAAACTATATAAATTTCAAAAAAATCCAAAATTTTTTTTAAATTCATTGAATAAATTATTTAATTATCATTTATTCTCTTTTTAAAAGAAAAGTTTGATATTTCATAAAAGCATAAAATTTAATAGCATTTAAAAAAACCAGCAATTAAATGATAAAAAATTTATTTATGTTTTTAAAGTTTTCATTTTTGATTTTAAGCACGCATTTATTAAGCATTTGGGTGTATTGTTTCATAAAAACATCATATAATTCTACGCTAATTTAATTTCAAAATAAATGGGAATTTAAAAGTCGATGAATATAAATAAGATTTTTTAAAAATAAAACAGATTAATTCCTTGCCTTAAAATTTAAAATAACATATTTTTTTATATTTTTTATTATACTTTTTTCTCCATAATTGTTTTTTCATACCCTTAACTTCAAAAAAGCGTAGAGAATCTCCTCCAAAAAAGTATAAAATAAATTTTTGTGCCATACCCTTATAAATTTTAGACGTAATTAAGAGGTGTGACCTTTCATTTATTTTATGATGTCATAATATAAAGATAAATTATTGAAAAGTATGTGGTGCCGATCTGGCGTGGAATATGATCTGGTGTTCGACAAGTATTAAAAAAATAATATTAACACTGAGATAACCCCTGATTTAATGCTTATTTAAATATGAATATTTTATTTTTTTTCATAGACAGAGTTTTCATAAATAGAGGTGTCTGGTTCGTTGTAGAAGACATCTTGTTTCACCTTTAATACAGTGTTTCGACACTTTATATTAAAAATTTGTAATTTTTATGCACGTTTAAGACTGGAAAAGATTATGACAGGGCACGAATTATTAATGGGCACAATTAGATATGGGCACGATTCAAATTGGCATGTTTGGTAATAGGGGCGCTTTCCCCATTCCCTCGCTACACCCAAGAGAGTCTCTATTGATTCTCTGTCAAATTATATATATTACATGTTGACAACATCCATAGCTGACAACCAGGAGAGTGTCTCCTACTGCGGTCTGTGCCCCTTGGTTCTTGGTTTTCTAATAATATGTCACTTCCTAAGCTACCCAGAAGTCCAGCTGTATACACGATTTACGTTTTATCAATGACTCAGCAGGATACGGGTAATTAGCAGCTTTTCATGAATTCTTATTTTTCACTAATTTTTGCCTAGATGCGTCTCCGCACACTCACAACACCTAAAATAGTCCCTTATGTTTACTTTTCATATTATACCTAGTCTTAATCAGCTATACTACACTTAAACAGCTGTATATTTACTATAATTATATAGTTATGACCGCTTAATGGGCTGCGCATCAACTCGCCTCGAGCCGAGTTGATGCGAACCAAAATTTAAAAAAAAAAAACACAAAAAATGCATCAAATCCCCACGAGACGAGTTGATGTATTTTTTTTTCTTTTTTAGACACTCCTATGAAAAATCAAATAAAATTTTTGAAAAGGCAACAAAACTCTCGGTTGTTATTATATTGCAATTATATATACAATTTTGATAAAAAATGTAATGATAATAAAACAAAATGGAGATACAAACTTGGAAGTTGTCATCTAGATTGATTCTTACGGCAGAAGAAACTATCTTTTCTGAAACACCACATGTAAACCATGAAAAAGTTATGAAATTTGAAATCATTACAATTATCGCTAAAATGAAATAAAGGAAAAAGCAATTAAATCAACAGAAAAATCAAGCACTAATGGAACTAACGTTTTAAAAAATTACTCCAAAAATATTTATACTTTATTACTAACAGAAAGATCTTTAACAAATTCATTTTCCCAGTTCGAATAAATAATATACCAAATTTTATACATAGTAATCCTGATATACCCGAAACACTTCATTTTAATCTGAGAGGCGAAAAAATTTTTAGGCCAATTCCGGAATTAACGATCCGTTAAGATTCTGTGTTTTCTTCACCGAATATCAAAAAAGTATTATTCTAAAAGGTTCAAAATGCTGGTTGATTGATGGTACTTTTAAATCAGTTCCATCTTTTTTTGACCAGTTAATCACGATACACGCCATTTATTTTGATCGTTTTTGGCCAGTATACCACATACTTATGAAAAAGAAATCCGTTGATGAATATATTTTTGCCTTTAAAAAGATAAAGGAGTATATGCCCTTTTCTCAGAAAACATTCATTTATTTTGAAAAGGCTTTAAATAAGTCTTTAAAAATTTCATATCCAATGAGTGCGCTCCATGCTTGCAATTTCCACTTTGGTCAAATGATCTGGAGGAATATTCAATAACATGGACTTTCTGAAATTTATAAAGAAAAAAGTTGGAATAGAACTATATTACGAAAATGCCTTGACCTTCCATACTTCCCACCCAATCAAGTGAAAGTAATATTTGAAAAAATACATTTTTCGCTTCTTAATAATGAAAAAGATGATAATTTATTAAGATTTATAAATTACTTTAAGAAGAGTTTTATTAGTAGTGATAATAATGAATCGGAAGCAATTTATGAAATTAATTTTTGGTCATGTTATGAACGAGTGCTTAACGACATACCCAGGACGAATAATATTATCAAATCTTGGCATCACATTTTAAATGCTGAAACAGTAAATTCTCACCCAAACATTGCAAAATTTTGTAATATTTTATCAAAATAAGAAAATAATTTGAAGTTTAAAATTTCTCAGATAATTGGTGGAAAATGTCTTGAAATTACGCGAGCAAATTTTTAGAAAGAATCATATTTAAAAGTATATATAAAAAACTACTGGGAATTAGATATTGAATGTTTCTTTAAGCTATTCTATATAAAGTTGGGGGTAAATGAAATTAAATAAATTTATTAATTATTTTTTTTGATTTTAAAAAACACATCAACTCCTCGTGGCGAGTTGATGCTTTTTTACGTAATTTTTTCAAAATTTTGGTGCGCATAAAATTGCCCCGAGGCGAGTTGAAGCACACCGTTATACAAAAACTTAATCAGCTATACCACACTAAAACAGCTGTATATTAGACTGTAATTATATAGTGCTGACTGCTTAATGTCATTCTTTCATTATTTATTAAAGAGTGACGTCAGCGGGATTCGACCCACGATGCTTAATTTTTACACTAAGAGTGCTAACCACTGAGCTAATTTGGTTGATTTATTTTCAAATTAAAAAAATTTAATCAGCTAAACAAAATGGAACAAATGTATATAAATTAGGTTCTACAATGGTTTGTGCCACTCAAAAAAATTGGGATGGGTAATGAAAGTATATTGAAAGAAGCATGAAATCTTCTGATAAAGAAGGCTTCAGGATTTTTTTTATACTTTCATTACCCATCTCAATTTTTTTTAAGTGGCACAAACCATTGTAGAACCATAAATTCTATATTTTTATAGTTATTAACCGTTAAATGTTAAACCCCAATTTTTTATTAAATTGACGTTTGTGGTATTCGAACTAGATACGGAAATGTTACATTAAAGTGTGTAAAATACTGAGATATCTAGCACATACATTTATTGATATTAATAATTGCTAAACTTGATATTTGTCACCAACTTTATACCTTAGACCAGTGTTTACAAACCTTTTTTTAGCCATTGCCCTCTTATGGTTTAAAAAAACATTTCTGCCCAACCACCTTCAAAACAGATGTAGTTTAAAAAATTGGAGAATTTTTTTTAATTAATATAACAAATTGATAGCAAAAATTAAAATTTTTTATTTAGCGAGACGATTGACTCTGATGCTTTATACAGAGTGATTTAATATTAGGTTCAAAGTTTATAAGTTTAAGTCTTAGATCACCTATTTCGATGACATCTAAACGATTTCTTTTCTTGATAAATAAATCATTAATTACACTAAATCCATATTCAGATAAATAGGTAGTGGGAAATAGTAATAATAGTTTTATTGCATAAGATGTTGGCATTGGGTAAATTATATTTATCTCATCGCTAAGCCATGCCATTACACCTTTTAAACCAAACAGATTTTTTATTGACTAATCATTTTGTATCTCAGCGATTTCTTGAGGATAGTTGTCATTTTTTAATTTCGATAATCTATAAGCATCGGCCGTGTTATCTATTTAGGAAACATAATTTCTTTAAGATCTGAAAACCACACTCCTAACTCTTATATAGTAATTTTAAATGATCGATAATCACAGACGTTGCTGAGTCTATCAACATACATTTCTTTACCCATTAAAAATCATCAATTTTTTTTGAAAGTATTTGTATAGTTATTTTTAAAAGCGTAATGAAGCCGAAAATTTTCGCTTTGACTTCGATAAGATTTCTTTTTTTCCCTTTGAGTCTTATTAAGAGAATTGAAGTTTTCAAAGATATCAGTTAAACAGCTTAGGTAAGCTTTACCATCTTGCTTCATTCAGTATTTAATCTCAATCTTGTTGGAAAGAAAGACACTAACACTATCAAAAAGTCGGTTCTACAACGTGTTAGTCACCACCTGTTTAAAATAAGAAATCGTCATCTAGAGGAGGAGAGAACATAATTCTAATTTGAAATAAGCTATAAATGACGAGATAAACTCAGATATATGAAAATAAGTTTTACATCGCTTGTATCTGATGATATTTTTAAAATGCTGCGCAGCATTTTAAAAATATCATCAGATACAAGCGATGTAAAACTTATTTTCATATATCTGAGTTTATCTCGTCATTTATAGCTTATTTCAAATTAGAATTATGTTCTCTCCTCCTCTAGATGACGATTTCTTATTTTAAACAGGTGGTGACTAACACGTTGTAGAACCGACTTTTTGATAGTGTTAGTGTCTTTCTTTCCAACAAGATTGAGATTAAATACTGAATGAAGCAAGATGGTAAAGCTTACCTAAGCTGTTTAACTGATATCTTTGAAAACTTCAATTCTCTTAATAAGACTCAAAGGGAAAAAAAGAAATCTTATCGAAGTCAAAGCGAAAATTTTCGGCTTCATTACGCTTTTAAAAATAACTATACAAATACTTTCAAAAAAAATTGATGATTTTTAATGGGTAAAGAAATGTATGTTGATAGACTCAGCAACGTCTGTGATTATCGATCATTTAAAATTACTATATAAGAGTTAGGAGTGTGGTTTTCAGATCTTAAAGAAATTATGTTTCCTAAATAGATAACACGGCCGATGCTTATAGATTATCGAAATTAAAAAATGACAACTATCCTCAAGAAATCGCTGAGATACAAAATGATTAGTCAATAAAAAATCTGTTTGGTTTAAAAGGTGTAATGGCATGGCTTAGCGATGAGATAAATATAATTTACCCAATGCCAACATCTTATGCAATAAAACTATTATTACTATTTCCCACTACCTATTTATCTGAATATGGATTTAGTGTAATTAATGATTTATTTATCAAGAAAAGAAATCGTTTAGATGTCATCGAAATAGGTGATCTAAGACTTAAACTTATAAACTTTGAACCTAATATTAAATCACTCTGTATAAAGCATCAGAGTCAATCGTCTCGCTAAATAAAAAATTTTAATTTTTGCTATCAATTTGTTATATTAATTAAAAAAAATTCTCCAATTTTTTAAACTACATCTGTTTTGAAGGTGGTTGGGCAGAAATGTTTTTTTAAACCATAAGAGGGCAATGGCTAAAAAAAGGTTTGTAAACACTGGTCTAAGGTATAAAGTTGGTGACAAATATCAAGTTTAGCAATTATTAATATCAATAAATGTATGTGCTAGATATCTCAGTATTTTACACACTTTAATGTAACATTTCCGTATCTAGTTCGAATACCACAAACGTCAATTTAATAAAAAATTGGGGTTTAACATTTAACGGTTAATAACTATAAAAATATAGAATTTATGGTTCTACAATGGTTTGTGCCACTTAAAAAAAATTGAGATGGGTAATGAAAGTATAAAAAAAATCCTGAAGCCTTCTTTATCAGAAGATTTCATGCTTCTTTCAATATACTTTCATTACCCATCCCAATTTTTTTGAGTGGCACAAACCATTGTAGAACCTAATTTATATACATTTGTTCCATTTTGTTTAGCTGATTAAATTTTTTTAATTTGAAAATAAATCAACCAAATTAGCTCAGTGGTTAGCACTCTTAGTGTAAAAATTAAGCATCGTGGGTCGAATCCCGCTGACGTCACTCTTTAATAAATAATGAAAGAATGACATTAAGCAGTCAGCACTATATAATTACAGTCTAATATACAGCTGTTTTAGTGTGGTATAGCTGATTAAGTTTTTGTATAACGGTGTGCTTCAACTCGCCTCGGGGCAATTTTATGCGCACCAAAATTTTGAAAAAATTACGTAAAAAAGCATCAACTCGCCACGAGGAGTTGATGTGTTTTTTAAAATCAAAAAAAATAATTAATAAATTTATTTAATTTCATTTACCCCCAACTTTATATAGAATAGCTTAAAGAAACATTCAATATCTAATTCCCAGTAGTTTTTTATATATACTTTTAAATATGATTCTTTCTAAAAATTTGCTCGCGTAATTTCAAGACATTTTCCACCAATTATCTGAGAAATTTTAAACTTCAAATTATTTTCTTATTTTGATAAAATATTACAAAATTTTGCAATGTTTGGGTGAGAATTTACTGTTTCAGCATTTAAAATGTGATGCCAAGATTTGATAATATTATTCGTCCTGGGTATGTCGTTAAGCACTCGTTCATAACATGACCAAAAATTAATTTCATAAATTGCTTCCGATTCATTATTATCACTACTAATAAAACTCTTCTTAAAGTAATTTATAAATCTTAATAAATTATCATCTTTTTCATTATTAAGAAGCGAAAAATGTATTTTTTCAAATATTACTTTCACTTGATTGGGTGGGAAGTATGGAAGGTCAAGGCATTTTCGTAATATAGTTCTATTCCAACTTTTTTCTTTATAAATTTCAGAAAGTCCATGTTATTGAATATTCCTCCAGATCATTTGACCAAAGTGGAAATTGCAAGCATGGAGCGCACTCATTGGATATGAAATTTTTAAAGACTTATTTAAAGCCTTTTCAAAATAAATGAATGTTTTCTGAGAAAAGGGCATATACTCCTTTATCTTTTTAAAGGCAAAAATATATTCATCAACGGATTTCTTTTTCATAAGTATGTGGTATACTGGCCAAAAACGATCAAAATAAATGGCGTGTATCGTGATTAACTGGTCAAAAAAAGATGGAACTGATTTAAAAGTACCATCAATCAACCAGCATTTTGAACCTTTTAGAATAATACTTTTTTGATATTCGGTGAAGAAAACACAGAATCTTAACGGATCGTTAATTCCGGAATTGGCCTAAAAATTTTTTCGCCTCTCAGATTAAAATGAAGTGTTTCGGGTATATCAGGATTACTATGTATAAAATTTGGTATATTATTTATTCGAACTGGGAAAATGAATTTGTTAAAGATCTTTCTGTTAGTAATAAAGTATAAATATTTTTGGAGTAATTTTTTAAAACGTTAGTTCCATTAGTGCTTGATTTTTCTGTTGATTTAATTGCTTTTTCCTTTATTTCATTTTAGCGATAATTGTAATGATTTCAAATTTCATAACTTTTTCATGGTTTACATGTGGTGTTTCAGAAAAGATAGTTTCTTCTGCCGTAAGAATCAATCTAGATGACAACTTCCAAGTTTGTATCTCCATTTTGTTTTATTATCATTACATTTTTTATCAAAATTGTATATATAATTGCAATATAATAACAACCGAGAGTTTTGTTGCCTTTTCAAAAATTTTATTTGATTTTTCATAGGAGTGTCTAAAAAAGAAAAAAAAATACATCAACTCGTCTCGTGGGGATTTGATGCATTTTTTGTGTTTTTTTTTTTTAAATTTTGGTTCGCATCAACTCGGCTCGAGGCGAGTTGATGCGCAGCCCATTAAGCGGTCATAACTATATAATTATAGTAAATATACAGCTGTTTAAGTGTAGTATAGCTGATTAAGACTAGGTATAATATGAAAAGTAAACATAAGGGACTATTTTAGGTGTTGTGAGTGTGCGGAGACGCATCTAGGCAAAAATTAGTGAAAAATAAGAATTCATGAAAAGCTGCTAATTACCCGTATCCTGCTGAGTCATTGATAAAACGTAAATCGTGTATACAGCTGGACTTCTGGGTAGCTTAGGAAGTGACATATTATTAGAAAACCAAGAACCAAGGGGCACAGACCGCAGTAGGAGACACTCTCCTGGTTGTCAGCTATGGATGTTGTCAACATGTAATATATATAATTTGACAGAGAATCAATAGAGACTCTCTTGGGTGTAGCGAGGGAATGGGGAAAGCGCCCCTATTACCAAACATGCCAATTTGAATCGTGCCCATATCTAATTGTGCCCATTAATAATTCGTGCCCTGTCATAATCTTTTCCAGTCTTAAACGTGCATAAAAATTACAAATTTTTAATATAAAGTGTCGAAACACTGTATTAAAGGTGAAACAAGATGTCTTCTACAACGAACCAGACACCTCTATTTATGAAAACTCTGTCTATGAAAAAAAATAAAATATTCATATTTAAATAAGCATTAAATCAGGGGTTATCTCAGTGTTAATATTATTTTTTTAATACTTGTCGAACACCAGATCATATTCCACGCCAGATCGGCACCACATACTTTTCAATAATTTATCTTTATATTATGACATCATAAAATAAATGAAAGGTCACACCTCTTAATTACGTCTAAAATTTATAAGGGTATGGCACAAAAATTTATTTTATACTTTTTTGGAGGAGATTCTCTACGCTTTTTTGAAGTTAAGGGTATGAAAAAACAATTATGGAGAAAAAAGTATAATAAAAAATATAAAAAAATATGTTATTTTAAATTTTAAGGCAAGGAATTAATCTGTTTTATTTTTAAAAAATCTTATTTATATTCATCGACTTTTAAATTCCCATTTATTTTGAAATTAAATTAGCGTAGAATTATATGATGTTTTTATGAAACAATACACCCAAATGCTTAATAAATGCGTGCTTAAAATCAAAAATGAAAACTTTAAAAACATAAATAAATTTTTTATCATTTAATTGCTGGTTTTTTTAAATGCTATTAAATTTTATGCTTTTATGAAATATCAAACTTTTCTTTTAAAAAGAGAATAAATGATAATTAAATAATTTATTCAATGAATTTAAAAAAAATTTTGGATTTTTTTGAAATTTATATAGTTTTAATTGTGTACAAAAAATGCTGATTTGTCAAAAAGTGACGAAACGGCGGATTGCATTAACCTCATTTTAGAAAGAGACAATTAGATTGAAGTCATTAGAGGCGTGTCTGATCTGAGGTGGGCGATGATCTGGGTTGGATGTTGATCTGGGGTGGGTGTTGATCTGGGGTGGGTGCTGATCTGGGGTGTTTGTCGATCTGGGGTTTGGCAATACTTAATTAAGTGTATAAAAATATTTTATAGACACACAAGATCACGCGTAATTTCATGCGTATTTCAATAAGAATAATGTGATTTTCTTTTATAGGCAGTGTTTTCATAAATAGAGGTGGCTATGTCGTAGTAGAACATTATTTGGATATTTTTTTTTTGTTATGGAGAAATCATTACAGTGAATAGCCATGTTTTTTTCCGCGCACGGTTGGGATTGGGCACGTTTGGAGCATGACGGCGTTAATATAAGGGCGGCAAAATAAGTAGTGAAAATAAAAAAACTGGTGAAAGCAATACATGTATACTGCTGAGTCATTGATAACCCGAAAATGACATGTAAATAATATCTGGTAGATTAGAAGTGACGTATAACTTATGCACCATGAACAAAAGTTCTAAAAATCATAGTTGAAAACAACTATGTGGGTTAGATTATGGATATTGTCAGCATTTAATTTATTTAAAATTTTAAACACCTTATTATTTAACTTTATAAAACTTTTATCATTAAAATGATTAAAAATTCAATTTAAGAATATCCTTAAAAATTATGATTAATTCAATTTAAAAATCATTATTAAATTAAAAATGTAATAACATCAGCACTCGTTTTAAAAACTTTATTTTTAAAAAAATATTTGATTTATCCCTACATGTTCTTTTATTTTATCATAATTATTGCGTCAAACTTAACAATTACAAATAACAACAAAGATGTAGATATAATGAAGAATAAAGAAATGAAGAAAAATATCAAGAATAAAGAAATAAAAAAGGATGAAGTTAAGGTTGACGATATTTATTTTAACATTGAAGATAGCACAAAAAGATTAAAGCCGTTGATTAAAAGATTCTTCACAAACAAAAAGAATTTTATAAAATCATTAAACAAACCTGAAGACTATCTTTACGCCTTCATTCTTGAAAAAAACTTTAATAATCCTGATAAAGCTATACAATATTTAATAGTTTCAAATAATACTCAGTTATTTGATTTCTTAATTATGAACAACATAGAAATCGATCTTAAACGAATTGCACATCTTCTTAAAGGTCTTGCGAAAGAAGTTTTCAATCTCTTTGAGACTGACAAATCGATGTTTATCGATAAAATTATTTACGAAAATAATGACAAAAATAAGGTTTATAATAAAGAACTAGTTATGAGTATAATAAGCTCAAATAATAAAAAGGAGATTAATTTATTTCTAAATGAATTTTACAATCGAAATGTTGATGTTGTTGAATATTTACCTGTTGTTAAGAAACTTGCTGAAAATGGTGACACTTTTGCGATGAGCATCATGGGTGAGCTGTATTATTACGGGTATCAAGACAAAATTCGCAAAAATCTGACCAAGGCCATGCATTATTTTTCAGAAGGTGCAAATCGTGGGGATAGAATTTCATGTAACGGTCTAGGGATGGTGTATCTCTGTGATCCACATAAAAATTTAAATGCAGCAAAACATTATTTTGAAAGAGCAGTCCGATTGGGCAACAGTGAGTCAAAATACAACCTTTACCGTTTGTATAAAGATTTTTATAATTTTGAAGAAATAGGTATACCTTATCTGATTAAGAGTGCTACATCTGGCCATTTACCAGCAGCATATGTTTATGGTGAGAAGCTACTTGATAATGGTGATTATAAAAATGCTGTAAAATTTTTTAAGGTTATTTGTGAATATCATCCTGTAATAACTAGACTTGAAAAGATTGCGTATAATTTTTATAAAGAAGGACGAACTGCAGAATGTCTCCTGATTCTGATGACACTTGTTGAGACCGGATCGGTAAGTGCTATGAAGAATTTACAACACGTGCTTAGTCGAAAAGAAAATTTATTTTCAGAAATTTTTATCGATGAGAAGAAGTTTAAAGGTAATAAAAACAAGAATAAAAATTATAACAATGAAGATGAAATGCAAGATGAAGAATCCTTTATTTTCGAATCAATTGATAAACTCTTTTTAAAAGAAAAAATAGACAAATTATTTTTTAAAACTACTGAAAAACTTGTGAAATCAGGTAACGACGAGTACATTGTAAATCTTGCTGATTGTTATTATTACGGAATAGGAACAATACAAAACTTTAGATCGGCATTTGCTCTTTACTATGCCAGTAGTCTTTACAACAACATAAATGGAATATGCTCAATAGCGTATTGTTATGAAAATGGCATTGGGTGTGAACGTGACCTGAAAAAAGCACTTAGCACAGTTTTATATGCAGGAAATATTGATAAAAGAGCTTATCTTTTTTGTTGGTATTCGGTAATTAAGATTTTTATCAAAGTCTTTGTTTTGGCCTTAAAAAGTTTTTTCAAAAAAAATTTGGAGATTGCTCTAAATTTTTTCGTGAAGATGGCTGGTTTGTTGTTCAAAATTATTTTGACTGTTTTTTTTGAGGGAAAATATTTCTTTATTGGTGGAATTAGTTTTTTTGTTATTTATTGGAGATTTTTAAAAACCAATTGAGGAATTGAAATAAAATGTAAAGATGGTTAGTTAATTTATCTTTGTAATTATTTAGTAAAATTATTGATTATAATTCTTTCTTAATTATCTTTTTTAATTATAATAAATGATTATACTTCTTTCTTAATTATCTTTTTTAATTGTGATATTTTATTATAATTCTTTCTTAAATATCTTTTTTAATTGTGATTATTTATTATATTGATTAATAATCTTTTTTTTGTTTACAATTAATTATTTGTATTCTTTATAATTATTTTTTTAAATATGTTGCATCACAAAACGATACCCTGCACAAAATGACACCTTAAAATTAAAAATTAAAAAAAAAATCATTTTTTTATGAAAATTTTATTAATAGCTATTTATCTCAAAATGATCCCTTTAATTCATAAAAAAAAAATAATTTTTTGATAATGAATTTTATTACTAAAGTCACCTGAAAAAAAATAATTCCAAAACGACACCCCTTAATGAAAAATTCTAAAAATAACATAAATACAGTGTAACCTCGCAATAAGGGATTTCACGGCAACTTTATTTTTCCTTGTTCGTTATTGATGAATAGTGAACAAAAAAAATTAAAGACGAAATTATTAATAAAATCAAGTATATCTGGGTTTCTTTTGGTTTTGTTATTAATTAAAATGTTCTTATAAATATTTTGCATGATGAAAACATCAATAGCTGCCAACCCGGAGAGTTGTTTCCTACCGTGGTCTATGACCTTTGGTTCTTGGCGTTCCAATAATACGTCACTTCCTAAGCTACCCAGAAGCCCAACTGTGTACGTGATCTTCATTTTATCAATGACTGAGCAGGATACTGGTAATTGCGGATTTTCATGAATTTTTAGTTTTCACTATTTTTTGCCGAGATGCGTCACCGCACTCATCTCCACACCTAATAGAGTCCCCCATGCTTCATTTTTATATCAGACCAAGTCTTAATCAGCTATAGTTCCCTAGAACAACTCTATATTATACTATAATTATATAGTTATGACCGCTTAATGTTATCCCCACACCTAATAGAGTTCCCCATGCTTCATTTTTATAACAGACCAAGTCTTAATCAGCTATAGTTCCCTAGAACAACTGTATATTATACTATAATTATATAGTTATGACCGCTTAATGTTATTATCTCATTATTTATAAAAGAGCGACGTCAGCAGGGAACGAACGTCGATACTTAAATTGTACATTCAAGGGTGTTGACTATTGAGATATCTGGCCATTAAAATGTTCTCAAGATTATAAATTCGGTCTAAAATTTGAGAATCATGAATTAAAAAAACTTATAGTATATAGACACTATTCAGGGCTTCAAAATGAGCTAATATGGAATTTAGAGCCTTTACATTTTTTTGCTCATCATAAAGATCTATGTATTTATTTTCAGGATCTTCAGCGATACTTTGATGCGAAAGCTCTTTTTTTGCTTCATCAATAAAACATTTTTCATCTTCGAATTCAGCAAAACATAAGGTTCAATAATCTTCTAACTCAGAAAAAGATCGGTAAGTTCAATTTCAATGTAAGCATTTTAAATTACATTCTTATAGCAACTATCTATTGTCTCTGATGAAATTCAAATCCATGATTTTAATATAAGCTTTAGTGAGTCTATTATTATAAATCGTTTCAAATAATTAATAAATTTTTCAGAAAGACTCACGTCTAAATCATTGTTCATTTTACTTTTAGTTTTTTTTGGATAAAGATTTAGACGCATTTATGATACCTTGATCTAATGGTCGGATTTTTTATGTTAAAACGGGAGAAAAGACTAAATATTACTAAAATCTGTAAATACGGGTTGTATAGGAGCATTATTGAGAGTTATTATAATCTTCTTTGAAGTGCTTTCATTTTTAAATTAAGATTAGAAAACCATCTTTTAAAAATTACTAATGTCATCCAAGCTTTCGAATTATGTTTGTATTTTATACCTAATTTTTCAAAATCCAAATATTTAAAATCCTCTTGGTGATTTATATTTTCCTATTAATAATGTATTTTTTACCCCGTAAAACCGACACAAAAAATAAAGACACGTTTCTTACTAAACATCGAGATTTTTGATGAGTTTCTCTTTTCAAATATAATGTTCTATTCGGTGCAAATTTGAAAATAAATTCAATCTCATCAAAATTGAAAATGTAATTATTGTCTACATTTAGATCTTTTCTTCATAAATTTCATTGAAAGATTCAATTTTATTTGGCCAATCAACCCCGATTCATATTTGCTAGGTTTATTATTATATTAGGGTGTGATTTAAACAACTTAAGAAATCCGTTTGACGCTTTAAAATTTTCAAGGTCAGCTAAACTAGACAATTTAAGGATCATTTCTTTAATGTTAACATATTGTATGGGACCAACCTTTTTCTTTTGAGTGTAACCCACTTATACAGTTTCTTATCAAAAACCTGTGTAAGAAAATTATTTTAAACCTTTTTTCATTTTTTATTTTCTTTGTTTTCAGAAATTTTCTTAGATGATTTTAAAATATTTTTTTCCTGTTGAAGAAAGCAATTTCAAATAAAAAAACAAACTCTCTGTGTCAAATGAGGCTTTTTTTTAAAAATCTACAACTTCTTGTTTTTTATTAATATTAAGTCATTTTTTTATTTTTCTTTTCATTTTTTTGATTCATAATAGGGAGTAAATTTTTTAAAAAATTAAATCACTTATTAAAAAAGCCCAATCCCTTATTGTGAATCGAAAATTACACATTTTTTTATTAAATTTACTATTTTTTGTTGAAAAATTCCTTATTGGTATAAACCCTTTATTGAGGGTATTTCTTATTTCGAGGCTACACTGTTGTTACAATAATGATAATAAATGAAAAAAATTGTTTGAAATTTCCCATCACATGAAATATTTTCAATCTTTTGAGTATTTCTGAATTTACATTGTTAAAATGGGTCTAGGGTCTGAGACCGGGGGTGAGCGCTTTTTTTACTTTTAATTCCCGGTCTCAAACCTAAACTGGAAAAAAAATTATAACCCCATAAATGAATTTTCAAATCGAACCAAAGAATACAAGATCGCCAATTTTCCTTACAAATAAAGCAGCAATAGGTTTTATTAAATTCATTGGGTTAATTGATGGATATATGAATTGTCCTAGATGTTCTACGAATATGTATATTGAACATGATCCTTCTTATTCGATTGAACATAGGGCTAGATGTTCTAACAATTCTTGCAAAAAAAGCAGGCCATTATTCGAAGGGCTTAAAATCGGACAATTTCAAATTGACCTTTTCGAATACCTATTCATAATATATAATTGGTTAGAAAAAAAATTTTAATACAATTTAAACAAGAACACACCAGTATCTCTTTCTACTATTAAAAGAATCAAACGACAAATCTTAACCATTTTGAATGACGATAACGCTGCTAGCAAGATAAAATTGGCAGAAAAACATCCAATACAGATTGATGAAAGTGTCATCGTAAAGGGGAATCTTATTAAGTCATCTTCAGGAATTTATGACGGCTTAAAGGGTGCGACTTGGATAATAGGAGCAATAGAAGAAAATAAAAGAGAATTGGTGCTCGAAATTCTACCTAACCGAAAAAAATAAACTTTTCTTGACTTTTTTCAGAAAAATATTTTTGCTAAATCAGTAATTAAAACAGATGGACATCGTTCTTATCCATATGCTGTTGCAGGAATACAGAGCACTCATATAATTGTAAATCATCGAGAAGGATTTACAAACAAGAAGGGACATCACACAAATCTCATTGAGTGTGAATGGGCTCTTTTTAAAGCTGACATTAGAACCAGAAAGGGATACCAGGTTTAGCTATGAAACATTATGTTGAGGAGTACATATGGAGAAATAGAAATCTAATAGATCATTCATCTGAGTGTTTACGTGGGGCTTTTATGAAAATTCTTACCATTCTTCTTACAAAAAAATAAAATTTTCATAAAAAACAGTTTTTTTTATTTTTTAAGGATCTTCATTTACAAAAGCGCTCACCCCCGGTCTCAGACACTAGACCCTTATAAATATAATTTTCGGCTATAATTTTCTTTGTTATGAAATGGAGGAAATTGATCTACTTAGATAGAAATTTTAGAATATTTTCAATTTGTCTGGTACAATATTTTTAAAATATTGTAAGGTCAACTTGCAATATATTCTCGCAAATTATTATTTTGTAATGATGAATGTTAAACCGTTTGAATTTAAAAAGGTTATTTGGGTTTTACACTAAAAAATTGAAAGATCATACAAAAATGAAAAATTTTCATTAAAAATGCAAAATTCTCATTAAAAATAAAAAGTTCTTCTTAAAAATAACATTTTCAATTAAAAAATTGAAATTTATCATTAAAAAATTGAAAATTATCAAAAAAAATTTAAAATTCAGACTTAGATGATCTAAAGTTTACACTTAAGGATTTAAAGTTTAAATTCCTAAAGTATAAAAATTAAATTCTCTAAGTGTAAACCTCAAATTTTTTACTAAAGCTCCCACTAAAAAATAGAAAGTTTTTATTAAAAACGGAAAGTTATTATTAAAAATAGAAAGCTTAAACTTAAAAATTTTAAATATTACACATAAGTTTTTTAAAACTTAAAAATATTTAAGTTAAAATTTTGAATTGTCTAAGTTTAATTTTTGAATTATGAAAGTTGGAATTTTTGTTTTTTAATCATAAATTTTCATTTTTTTAAGTTTAAGCTTTCTAATTTTAAGAAAACCTTTCCCATTTTTTAGTGGGAAACTCAGAGCTTGTGCTCATATTAACGCTGAAAAGAAAGGGTTATTTTTCTGAAAAAAACCCTTGATGGATCATATAAAAATGTTATTTTATCAAATTAGTAAAAAAATCAATTTTATTAAAATATCTCATGCTTTTCCTTTTGATTTTTATTTAACATAAACCCAAGCAAGTATAGATATCTTAATATCTTAGCTTCATTTCTAAAAAAATACCATTCTTTAAACCCGACCAAAACCTTCAATGGTATTTATACGCGCATCATTTATTGAATTAACAAATTCAACCGAATGGTTCGTTGTATAATGTGCAGCAAAATTATTGTGCAAATTAATATATCCTCGCCACACAGAAAAAAATATAATCGATTGCGGATGTATAAATTGGCGTAAAAAGAAATTGTGTGTCTCTAAATTTCGATTAGAGCATTTTTTAGAATTATTCTTCTTTATTCAGTTCGCTCCACTTCACATAATACTCAATCACCATAAACAACAAGCATTCATTGATATTTTTTCTTACATAACTTATATTCATCAAATTCACCAATAATCCGCGCCTCTCCTATCTGTCAATTTTTCGGTAAATATTTATTCTTAATATTCATACCTTTAACCCTTTTCAGAATCCTATAAATGCAGTAACTTGAGATTTATAACAATTTCTAAATACAAGTATATTGGATCCATAAAGCCAATATTTCAATATAAGTATGATTTTAAAATTAGCATTAAAATAATTTGTCAAAATTGCGGACTCAAACATATAATACATCTTACCACAAGGCTTCCAGGTACACCTCACTTGTAAAATCTTTCTGGAGTTCGATGTTAACCTTGATGAGCAAAAACGACATCATTTACAGGTTAAATCTTCAATTATTGAATTAAGTTTTATCTCTATCAATCTTTTAGCATCACACATGGTTGTATTGAATGTTTTTTTTCAAATAAATAGCACACCCTTCCTTTTTGCACTAATATTAGCACATTAACCGAAAACCCAAGTAAAGATCTTTTGGTATTTATAAATATTTTTTAAAAAATATTGTTTTTTTAAATTATTTAGCAAATAATTTCGTGTAAATGGGTAGTCAAAACAATATTGTTTTGAATATATTAATGAATTATACCACAAAATTCGATTCTGCTACATTTAAAATATATATAATTAACAAGTAAATTATTTTCATTATAAATCGACCTTTATATTATAATTTTCCTTTTTGCGAATTTAAAATTCAATATTTATATTTATGGTTTGTCGTATTTATGGATTGAATATATTTTCATTTTTATGAATGGCCATAAAAATAATAATACTGAGTCCCTTACAACACGAAATTATATCAAAAAATGAATATGAAAAAAAATTTGTTTTTTGAAAAGAGTTTGAGGTGTTATTAGTGAAATCACCTTTTTGAAAAAAAATATAATTAAAATTTTCTATTTTGGGACAATGTCTCGAAAAAGAAATTTTTAATTATATTTTTTTTCAAAAAAGTGATTTCACTAATAACACCTTAAACTCTTTTCAAAAATATATTTTTTTCATATTCATTTTTGGCGTTAATTTCATAAAACATAAAATATAAAAAATATAAAAAGATGTAAAAAGATGTAAAAAGATGTAAAAAGATAAATTTTTCAAGCTATTTTAATAAATTTAAAAATTTGGAATGACTTCTTTTTAAGCTTCTTTACCATGTAGAGTGATCGAGATGACGCTGTATACCTTTCCTGTGCATTTCAAAATCTTTATGAATCTTTTTTTTTCGTCAACATCCATAAATTTTCAATTAATTGAGTGTGCTTTTTATTTTTAGGATTTACAAAATTAATCTTTTGATTAACTGTATAATGATTAAATCTTCTTGTAGGAACCTTTATATATGACCTCCGCATATCAGAAACTATATCGGTTTTTTTTCAATATATAAATCAATAACACCCAACAGTGTAACAGCGCTCCTAATTTCTACTCCTCTGAATAAACACTTTCCTGTTCCTACTTAAACACCACAAAAACCTACAAAGACTTCTAATTGCATCTCTTAAAATATTTTCGTTTGCAAAAAATATTCATTAATCTGAAACTAACAATCAACACCGCCTATTTTTTTTATCATTTTTCATAAAATCCCGAAGCCAAGGAAATTGATACTTGTTTCGTAATAGTAGTAAGTACCTCTTTTCATGCGCAAATCAAAAATTGCTTCCTTCGACCAATGTCTTTGTGAAAATATAAAAATGAAAATTTTATGAACTTTAGCAAATTCATTCAACATTCTTATAGAATACTTTGATCATAAATTAACTTCCCTTCTGCACTTAGAGACACATCTCTAACAATATCCAACATCAGTCGAGAGTCTCTTTTCAAGTCTCCTTTTTGACTTGAATTTTTTACATTTTATGCTTTTTGTATTATATTATACTTTTGTAAAAATGTAATTCTTCTCTTTTTATGAATATTATACAAGACAATCTCATCATATCTCATATCATTTATATTTTTTAGGTCTTGGAATGTATAATTAATTAAATAGTTTTATCAAAAAAAACGATTTTTATATTAATTTTAACGAAAATAAACCCCAAAAGGAATAAAAAAAAATAATTAAAAAATATGTTTTTGAGAAGATTTTGAGGTTTTATTAGCGGAAATCAATTTTTATTATTTTTTTGTTCTTAAAATAGAAATATACACATAAAAATCTTCGTTGTTTATTTGTATATTATTATTTTAATAACAAAAAAAAATAAAAAGTTTATTTCCGCTAATAAAACCCAAAACTCTTCTCAAAAACATATTTTTTAATTTTTTGGAACTTTTCTCTTTCGGTATAGCCGATAAACTTCCAAAAAAAGAAGCATACCAAAAAATACAAAAATAAACAAATATTTATTTTTCAT
>SDVU01000016.1:0-29997 GCA_016256075.1 Dictyocoela muelleri | reverse complement strand
TTTTAAAATCATATTAACGTCACGTAGCAACCTAGATACCAAATACTACATATAATAAAGCCATTAAAGTTATCTCGATCACCAAAGCTTCGCATATATTAGATAGTTTTAAAATATTAAACTAATTTTGATACACACAATACACGTTGCATATGAAATAAAACGAACGTTCTAATATTACAAGCATGAAATTATGAAATTACGAATATCTGTAATATTAAGAATGTAATTAAATCTCGTCATAAAACTATGAAGAACTTATTCTACCATGTGAGTTATCAGAAAGAATCTAGAAATACGAAATGATATAAAAAGCAGTTTATAAGATATAATTGCAAAAATACGCGTAGTTATTTTGTAAAAAAAATTCAAAACAATAAATAGAATATATATTAACAATGATAAAGTAAAAAGTGTAGATTCTGGCTATAAACAGAAACGTTATCAGTCTAAATCAATGTATAGAATAATAATTTTTTTTAACCATGCATAAAGTACAATTAATTATTTATAAAGATATTATACTACGATAGTTAACGCTTTAAGATGAAAAAATAAAGAATCATCGATCTAATCATGATGACGCAGCTTTTTACATACTATATAATTTTTTAAATCATTCATGCATTTAGTATAATCTTATTATCTATTATAATATTACACTCATATTATAATTTTATTCTACTTCGCTTTTATTATTGTCTACAAATTTCATTACAAGGTTTTAAAAAGTTATTTTTTATCTTTTAGACTTTTAGACACGTTTCTTTTAGACTTATACACTCATTCAGTCGAAGTATAAATTAAATGAAAATTTTAATGTATTAACAAATTGTTAATTTTTTTTTGCCATTTATATATTTTTAATATTTTTTTATTTTTTTAATTCTCTATTTTTATGACTTCTTGTATAGTTTTAAACATTTTTTATACTCTCATATATTAACCTTTACTATCCAACTCTTATTTTTCATTCTTATTATTTAATATTTTTGTTTTAATATTTATTTTTTATAGGCATCTAGAAATTTTGCCTCGTTGGATAATACCGCAGTTATCAAGAAAATATATTAGATAAAAATTAATAAAATTCATATATTAATAAAATACATTGAGACGCTATTATATCTTATTGCGGTCAATTCTATTAGATATTTATCACCGACTGTATTTTCAGATAATAGAATCTTTTTTTAGTAGAAGTGGGATAGGGGTGTCTTTAAGTATGTATGGAAACACAGTAAAGGTTTTATTTTTCATCTTTCATAAAATCTTTTTGAAGCTCGATCTTGACCTAACAAGAGAAATATGCCCTATAGTAAGAAATACGACATTCAAGTTTCTGTTTTACTTTTTACTTTACGTTTTTTTTTACAAAAGTTGGCATTTAAACGCTTTCAAAGGCGCACTAAACCAAACTACCTATAACCTTGTATGTTTATTAATTGAAATTAAAAAATTGCCGATTATATTACCCTTTTCACCAATAAAGTATAGTCTTTCATTATAATTATTTTTACCATATCATAAATCAAATGCAACCGCACATGTAATATGTATACTAGTACAAAAATTTCCTAATATCGAATTTAAATATATCATATATTTTACTAAATAGTCAATCTTAAGCATGTTATTTGACCTTACGCTGCTTGTTTAAAAATGAAAAGCCAATGTTTGATATCGATCTCTGAAAAAAATCTTTTAAAAGCAAAAAAAATCTCAATTTAGAATTCGATAACCAATGTTTTTATAAAATATAAGGTATTTATGTTTTTAACTTCTTTTGCATCCTCTCATAAATTTGCTATATTTTATAGGTAGCAGTACGTGTATAAATGTCCATATTCCATATAAAAATTACAATTGGAAATAAATACACATTAAATTCATAGCTGCAGTTTTGTAAAGTACAGCCAAAAAGCCTCATTAAGAGTTTTAAATATACCCAATATCTCTGAGCCCAAAAAAAATGATTTTTGTGCCATTATATGATGTATGATCTAATCGTAGAAAATTTGCTTTATCACAAGGACATGTAGCGATTTGAGTATTTCATTATATCGCATATAGAATCTACATACTGCTAAGCCTTAAAATCTCGAATGTTCTAGATATATTTAGATTGTCTCAGTGTCGTCTTCTCTTTCGGTTTAATTTTTCGGTACACATAATGTTTTTATCCTTAGGTGTCATAGGCAGTATATAATATACTGTTCATATTTTTTTCTCTTACTATACACGCCGTTATCTCGGAGTCTGTAAGTGTTACATGACTATTTTCATTATTTTTATATACGATTCACAATTATGGACATGAAAACCTATTTTACAGGTTTTTAAATGCGTCTTGCCAAATTTTCTGTTTATATTTTTTGACTTTTAAGTCTATATTTTTTGACTACAAGTCTATATTTGTAACAATAGGAGATACATTTCTTCTTGTCATTTGAAGATTGTTTCAGATTTTATTTTTTTTATATAATTAGGGTTCTATTTTAATATAAAAAAATAGAAATTTATACTAGGGAGAAAATTTCGGTACTACCCTCTCTACGCAGAATTTTTTTCTTGATGAGAAAAATTTATGAACACGTTTTTTATAATTAAATTTCATGAGAAAAACGAATATGCAAGCAATAAATATTGAGAGTATAAATATATTATACCTTAATATTTTTAGCAGCTCTAAATCTATAAAAGTATATCATATAACTACTCTCTTGTTTAAAGGCTTGTATATTAGTTTTCCAATAAATAACGTTCTTAGAAACATTTTCATGAATTTTTCTCCATAAGGAAAAAAATTTGCATTTGAACGGGGTAGTACCGAAATTTTTAAACAACTTACCAAAGGCGGGCAGAAAATGGTTATGTAGAAATAGGATAAATTTTGAAAACTTTTAGAAATTATAAGATCAGACCGTTTATTTTAAATTTAACAATAAAAGTCTTATTTTTAGTCTTATTTTTATCACAAGATGTTTATGAGAAAAATTTAGACATGATTTACTAATACTTATGCTAATGAAAAACGCATATAATAAAAATTTCGAGGCATTTTAGACGTTTTAGAGCAGTATATATTTCTTTTGAGCATGTTTTGGAGTCTTTATATAGATTACTCTTATTATAAAATACTTATTAAATAATTAATGCAAGCATAATTGAGATGAAATTTGCAAAAAATTTCTCACAAAAATTATTTCAATTTATTGACATTTTTATTTTTTTTAAAGAAAAATTATACTATATTCGTATAACTAAACGACTATAAAAATTTTAGTTAATATCTTTAATTTTAAATTAGAGTAATAATCGCTTATTATTTAACTTAGATTGATAAAAATTTTCAATTATAAAAAATAAATAAATCATTATAAATATATTAATTGACTCTAGTTAACTAGATTGAAGGTCATTTTTTAAGGAGAAGGGATATACTAAATTATAGCAACTATAAAAATAAATTGAAAAGGATTTTAGAATATCAAGGGATAAAAACACTTAAACCCCCATCGTAATAATTTTTTTTCTAACCCTTCTAAAATGAATAAAAATCAAGAAATAGAAATTTTGTGAAAATCAAAATTAATAAAAACTAATAATTGTGATAAATAAAAATAAAAATTTTAAAAAAATTTAACTAAAAATATATTTTAAAACGGTACTAAGTTCTTCACCTTTATAATTTCTCACTAACATATATCTTAAGAGGAAAGCTTTTTTTATATTTTCGTCTTCTTAAACTTATTGGAATTCCTCTTTTTAAACTAGACCAATTCGCTTTTATTGTATTAGGTGACAATTGCTATCAGGATCAACAAAATTCTTTGAAATATTTACAGTCATCTGTTGATAACCCTAATCTTTAAGTTATGAATAGCTAGCCCATTTATCAGTATATATTTTTGATAATTTTTTTAACAAATAATAATGTAAGAAAATTAAATAAGTTTTTTTTTTTCTTTTTATAATTGGAATCATAATAATTCTTCTTTGAGGTGTTCTTTCAACGAACCCTAAAACCAAAATATCTTTTATTAACCTTCCTCTGTGATATTTTCTGCGGACTAAATGGCTCTCATCACCTTCTACAATAATATCAACTCTTTCCAATTTCCCAATATCATAAATATATTTATAAAAAATAAAATTTTAAATATCACAAATAGTTTTTCTTACACTTGATTTTGTAACATTATGTGATATAGCAATATCAAAAATTGATTTCTTTTTTATAAAATCATCAAAAATAGAAAGCATTATGTGTAAAGGCATTTTTTTCCTATAAAAGGGGTATTTTTAGTAACACTCACCTCATTTCTGCAATTGCTCTTATTACATCTTACTATCCAATATTTTTTAAAAACATACTGCAATTGCTATGACATTTTGAACAACATTTATTAGTTTTTATTAATTTTGATTTTAACAAAATTACAATTTCTTGATTTTTATTCATTTTAGATGGGTTAAAAAAATATTTTTTTTTACGATGGGGGGGGTTTAAGTGTTGTTCAAATGATCAGAGGTTATAAACGTTGGGCCTGTGCTCCACTTGAGAAATTTGGATTTTAGAAGAAGAGATTTAAATTTTCATAGCGGGTGATATTTGGATTTTCAGGATATAAGGCTTAAACTTACAAACCTAAAACCATAATATGAAATCGCTCGTAATAAACATCACAGTCAATCGTCTCATTAAATAAATATTTTTTTATCTATTAATTGCCTAAATCCATGAAAATAATCAGAAATTTTTTAGTAAATACCTAATGTTTTGCACAGGTGGGACAAATAAATTTTTTTTTCGTCTAGGAGGGCATTAGCTAAAATAGGTTATGAAACACAGTATTAGATTATTTACAATTTTCTGATTGAATTACTTTTAATTTTAAATTTTGTTTTAACATCGCCAAAATCAATTTATTAAAAATATTTCATCTCATAAATAGAAAAACTTAACAATCAGAATAAATTTTTCCTTTTAATTATTCAGATTATCGAAAATATAAAATAATGATTAAAACTTATTAATTTATAATTTAAAAAGTTGAATTAAAGATAATTTCATATACCTCTAATTAATTCACACTAACCCAAATAACCTAACCCATATTTTTCACACCAACCAATAACCCATGTCAATTATAAAACCATGGTTAAAAAAATCAATTATAGAATCAAACAAACACGGGACACTTTGCCAACAACCACCATTAACCCAACCAATCCAATATATCAAAATAACACAAATTTTCCGAAAATCAAATACATTCATAAAATGCAAAGTAAGCGACACAATGAATTTAATAGATGCCATCATTAACATAAAAGCAATAACCCCATTTAAATCACAATACGATTTAGAAATTGAAAACATAATCACATCATTTTTAGAAATCGATGATTATTATTTCGATTACACAACAGACAACAAAATTACACTGATTATCAATAATTTCAAGTATTTAGGGGGTGAAACAATTGAAAGTTCAGACAAGAATTGTCATATAGACTCAGAACAACTTGTAGATATTAATTCAATGACATTTGAAAAATTAGAAATACCTCCAATTACACTTGAGAGTATGTGTATAGATGAAATTATTGCCCTTGATCCGACAGATTATAAATCTCTAATTGTTGATTATCTCGGAATTGATCTTTGCAATTCACAAGATCTTCTTAATGAACTTAATGAAATTAACACGACACTTTACAATTCTATTAATGATTTAAAAGATAATGATTTAAAAGATAATGATTTAAAAGATAATGATTTAAAAGAAAATGATTTAAAAGATAATCATTTAAAAGAAAATGATAAGTCTTTTATTAAAAATAATAATTTAAATGAAAATCTCAATAAAAAAATTATTATTAATAACTCTTCAAAATTAATCTGTCCTTTAAATCACAAAGAAAAGAATAAAATTAGCATAAACACAAACACAAATGAAAATTTAGATCCTACAGCGAATACGTTAATAACACAAACACAAATGCATACAACTTTGAATCCATCATTGAATACAACTTTGAATACATCATTGAATACAACTTCATTTCCATCATTGAATACATCATTGAATCCATCAATAACACCATCATACACATCAATGAATGCAACTTTGAATACTAAAATAATTACACCTATTAGTACATCCTTAAATTCAACATTTAATAACTCTTTAAACCAATCGTTTAATTTCCCTGATACAAATTCATCAATTGCATTAAATGACTTTCGATCATCCATTGATCTTTCTAATACAAACGATATAGTCGAGTCAATTTTTATTGATGATAATATTTTTTATGTCCCAGAAAATTCAAAATCTCAAATAAATATAAAAACAAATTCGTTGCATAAAAGTTATTCAATGGTGCAACAGATTAAGATTGTTGAAAATGGAACAGAAAATAATAACGAAGAATTAGATTTAAATGATAATGAAATAGAATTAAATAACAATGAATTAGAATTACATAACAATAAAATGTATTTAAATGATAATGAAATTGAATTAAATAACAAGGAATTAGCTTTAAATAACAATGAATTAGAATTAATTAACAAAGAATTGTATTTAAATGATGATAAATTAGAATTGCATAACAAAGAATTGTATTTAATTAACAATGAATTGAATTTAAATAACAATGAATTAGAATTAATTAACAAAGAAATGGCTTTAAATAACAATGAATTAGAATTCCATAACAAGGAATTAGATTTAAATAATTCCCAAATAAATGTTATTGATATTAAATATAAAATTTATAATCATGAAAATTATAATACCATCAATCATAACAATAAAGTTGTTAATGAAATCGATAATAAGAATGAAATCAATGATAAGAATAAAGTTATTAATAAAATCGATAATAAGAATGAAATCAATGGTAAGAATAAAGTTGTTAATGAAATCGATAATAAGAATGAAATCAATGATAAGAATAAAGTTGTTAATGAAATCGATAATAAGAATGAAATCAATGATAAGAATGAAGTTGTTAATGAAATCGATAATAAGAATGAAATCAATGATAAGAATGAAAATAAATTTAATCTCATCAGTAAAGAAGAAAAATTTAAATTTAATTATAAAGGCGATGATTTTATAAATGTTAAATACAAATTAAATAAAAACAGTACTGATTATTTATCCCTCAATGCTTATATCTATGATAATGATTTATGTTTTGTTAATAATTGTTATGAAGATTCAGTTTTTGATAATAATAATACAAAATCAAAATTAGCAAACTTTGTAATAAATAAATTTAAAAATGATGAAAATCAAAAGTTTAAAAGAAATAGAAATGATGTTGAGTTTAAAAGTGTTAGACATGATGAGGAGTTTAAAGATGAAAATAAAAATATTAAATATTCGGATAAAAATATTAAATATTTTAAGGATAAAAATAATAAAGGAATTAAAAGAAATGAATATCATAAAGTTAATAAAGAATTTGATAATCTTATTAGAAGTAGAATGAATAAAATAGAAAATAATTCTAGTTATAGTCATAATTCTGGTCACAGTCATAATTCTAGTCATAATTCTAGTCATAATTCTAGTCATAATTCTAGTCACACTTATAATTATAATTATTTATCTACGATCGAAGAACAACTCAAAAATTTAAATAATATTAAAAGATTTGAAGAAATCGACGATGTAGAATTATTTAGTTGGTTTAAAATGAATAAAGATGATGATTACTTAAGAAGATTATAAAATATTATCACAATTATGATTAATTATTATTCTGATGAATTCTACATGTTGATTATTAAATATAAAGACCAACAAATAATTAACCATATTAAGAAAAATTAATGATAAAAAAGCAATTTATTTAATCTCGATAAAATAAAGACTATTTAAAATATTGTTAAATAAAAAAATGATTTATTATTTCTGTCATAGATTTTAAAATCTTAAGATTATTAATTATCCCAGATATCCCAATTGTTAGCACTTTTTAAATATTTTGATTAGATTTTTTTTTGCATTTCATAAATAACGGGGAATTGAAATTATACAGTTAATAAATATTGAGAAAATATACTGTTGTTCTGATGTGGTTTAGCTAATTAAAACTTTATCTAATCTTATAGTAAAAAGAAGATGTCTTCTTGTTCTGGGTCTTAGGTGTGCAATACATCTCAGAAAAAAGTCAAAAGGGTCTTTAATTGTATTTATCCTGCTAAGTCATTTATAAAACGAAAATCATGTATAAAACTTTACAACAGGTAACTTACATGTGATTTACAATGTAAAACGACGAATTCAAGGATTAATGGCGAAGTTTGATGAAAGTTCACCGAGTTTGTATCAGATATTTTCAGTATTAACTGGTTAATTTCTAATATTTTTATTAGGAGAAGAAATCAAAAAATGATAAAAAATTGGATAAGGGTAGAACATCGGCCCTTTGTAGATTTTCTGCGGCCTCTGCTATTTTTTTTAAAAAAAATTAATTAATAAGTATTTGATATTATGAAATTCTAACTTTCTGTTAATTATAACATTGTAATGCGTTCTAATATGATGTTTTTTTATAAAATAATTTTTATTAAAATAAATATTCCTGAATTATCACTTATGAACAATTGGGTTTCTACATATTTTTTAATTTCACTATTTTTGCTGGTTTGCGTCAACACACTAGTACTCCCTTTATAATAGTCCTTACAGTCAATTATCTTTTGAGAAAAGGCATTCATCTATACAACACTGAAACAACTGTATAATGTATTTAAAATCCATTCATGGCTAAAAAACTTATTAATATTTTTTTAATAAAAAAACTATGCTACATTATAATTTAGATATAATAACATATGACCTCTATGAACTTTAATATTACCCACACCTGACCTAGATAATGACGTACTTCATTTTAATTAGAAAATAGTGATATTAGAGTTTTTCATTAGGAAAGAATGAAGCTAAAAATTGTTTTATTCAAAAAAATAAGAAAAACTTAGTAAAAAATAACCCACAATCTATATCAGTGTTGACTATTTATGAATGAGCAGCAGCAAAAATAAAAATAAGCAGCAGCAAATTTTTAAAATTTATTTGATTTTTTTTGCACCAAATAAAGCTCTTAAAAAAACACATATTTTGGACAGAAAGATTTAATTAAAAGGAAATCTGCGGAAGAAATAGAGCACGTGAAATTTGATGGGGACACCATAAGTGGCATTTTTGAGTGAGATAAGATCATTGTTTTAACAAAAAAGGTTTCTTGAGGATTAATTAAATATTGTCGACAATGTGTATGTGGTTACCAGATGATTCTTCGACGTAAGAAATCATCTGATGGCGGTTATAATTGGCTTTGTAAAACTCCAGAGCACAAAAGTGAATTATCTGTGAGGCGAAATTTCTTTGTTTTAATCCATAATAAAGCCTCTTGATAAGGACTTACTCTTTTTGGTGTTAACCAGTGAATTTCAGCAGTCCGACATTGCAGACATGCTTCGAATCGACAAAAATACGATTTGAGAAAAGAGAAAGCATTGTAGGACAATATATCAAGAATTTTTAATTAATTCGACAGTTCAGATTGATGGATTAAACGAAGAAGGAACGTTCCAAATCCTAGAGATTGATGAATATTTTTTTTAGATGAAAATACAATGTTGGCCGACACAGAGAATCCCAGTGAGTTTTATTATGCTTCGAAAGAGGGTCTGGTAAGTTATTTATGATTCCTGTACTCGATAGATCACCTGCCACTTATCTGCTTATAATAAGACAATATTTTCTGCAATGAACACTTATTGTGAGCGAAAGAGGACTGCATACAACAAAATTTCAGCCGATATTTAATTTTAACACAAAAGTGTAACCATAGTCAAAACTTTGTCCCACCTGATCATCCATTGTTGCTCACACAGAATATAGATTGCTGCTGGAGAGTAATAAAGAGACGACTGAAACATCAATTATGAACTAAAAACAACTACATTGAAGGATATATGTTTGAATTATTATTTAGAAACAATTCTGAAAACAAAAAAGATCAAACAATTTCCTATTATTACTTTCTAATCTCTATTAAAAGCTTTTATAAACCTTTATTATTTTTTATTTTTAAAGATGTAATTGTATTTTACGCCATAATATTTTCATTCAGCTTATTCTTTTATTAAATTCTTTTATAATTTTTCCCAAATAAATTTTAAAAATTTTCTGCTGCTTTTTTTTTCTGCTGCTTATTTTTTAAATTGCTGTTTATTTTTTTTGCTGCTGCTTATTCATAAATAGCCCCAGGGTTCTCCAAAGGGGTGCATATCGCCCCGAAGGAGATCGTTTAAGTTTTCGGGTTCATTTAAATTTACGTGGGTGCATTTGTATTTTCTGACAAACAATTAAGATTTTATGGGCGTAAGAATTTGGCGCTACTGGAGAAATAGATCCCCCTTAAAAGAAGGATCCCTTTCTCCAGGTTTTAGATTTTTTAATAAATATATATATAATATTAATTAATATTATTTATAAATAAATAATCTTTAATAATCACTATAAATCAGCTGACAGATCCTAATAAATACGCTTATTCTTTCATTATTAGTAGAGTTGACCAAATATTTCTTCTTGAATGAAAATTGTTTTAAAAAATAATCAATATGTGTATATAGAACACCGTGCAGAGATCTTAATTCACTTTTGAGGTAGACCATAAATTTTCTACTTTGTTCGTGTTTTGTCCATCCACATTCACAAAGCCTTCATTATGTGAAAAAATCACGTGTTCGCATGATATTCTTTGTACATCACTATGATATGAAGGATAACCATCTGATACAATATTAGCACTCTTCATTGTGTGTTTATCCATCACTTCAGCTAATATAGTGGATTTTCTATCTGGTAATATAGATAATCTAAAATTTTTGAGATTATCTCTTTCAATCATACCAAATAGCCATAAAGTTCCCGGTGTATCATCGTTAATGGCGCTTGGAGTTCTTATATTACCTGTTCGGGAAATGAAAGTTTCATCTACTTCAACTACAGAACCATTACTACTAACTTTTCATCAGTATTTAATATTATTTCAAAAATTGATGTCAACTTCTTTTTGATAATTATATATGTTTTTTTCATCACAACTTAGTAAATCTGTAAAGAAATTGTTGCTCACACCGCCTAAAAAACAAAAAATAGAAAATAGTAAAGTATCAAGTTTCAACTTTGTCGATTAAAAAACAGAACAAGAGATCAAGTTTTTAGACGATTTGCAATTATTTTTTGTACATCTGTATATGTATACAGATTCTCCACGTTTTTTTGTAGCTTTTAGATTAACTACATTATTGCACATGTGACATTGTATTTGTCTATTTACTGCTTTAATTTCTATTAAGAACTTGTCAGCTTCGTCTATATTATGAAAGATGGAACTTTTATAATTAATTTCATAACTCATGGAGGTATTAAATTTTATTTTTAAATTGCTTTACTGGATAAAAGGATACCCCTTAAAAGGGGATCCTTGTCTCCAGTAGCTCCGAATTTGGATTTTACAGGGATGAGCTATTTAAATTTTGAGGTATCTAGGACAAAACTTTCAAACTTAAAACATAATATTAAATCAATCTGTAATAAACATCAGAGTCAATCGCCTCATTAAATAAATAATTTTATTTTGTGTCTATTAATTACCTAAATCAATAATAATTAATTTTTTTTATAAATACCTCGTGTTTTAGATATGTGCCGAAAGCAAAAAATTATACGGCTAGGGGAGGCATGAGTCAAAAAAGATTGTAAAACACTGCTTTAGAACCACTTCAGTTTTGAATGGTTTTAATCAACTATAAAAAATAGGATCAACTGAATATAACTGCTACAGTTTTTTTTTCAAATAATTTCATTAATAGATTATTTATTAAAGTGACGCCAGAAAAATTCGAACCAAGATACACTAATCAACAATCTTAACCAGTGAATTATCATACACTCCATTTTTATTATAAATATTAATTTCAGATCAATAATAAAATTTATAATTGGCAAGACTATTTCTAATGAGTCTAACAAAGAGTATTTCATTTTTTTACACCACATTGCATTTTTATTGACACCACATTGTATTTTTATTCATACCAAAATGCATTTTTATTGACACATAATTGAGTTTTATATGACACATAATTGAGTTTATGAGTATGAAAGCACCATCCTTTTAATTATTATAGCCCCTTGTTGCATTATTTAGCCCCCTTGTGGCATTATTATAGTCCCCATGTGGCATTATTATAGTCCCCTTGTGGCATTATTATAGTCCCATTGTGACATTATTATAGTCACCTTGTGGCATTATTATTGTCACATCGCTGCATTATTATATCCAATTATAGGGATATTCCTAGTTATGATCCTTTTTAAAGCTATAAAACCATTTTCACAATTTATCGACCCGTCTCTTATAGACTTATAGATCTTTAGACACCTTTTGGCAGAGTTATAAATGATCTGCTAAAATTTGCCTCGATTAATTTATTTTTTAACCCTTATTATTTAAAGCTTATTAACACTTTTTTTTAACCCTTACTTTTTCAACCCTTAGTTTTCAACCCTTATTTCTAACTGTTATTTTTAAGACCTATTTTTTCCCTTATATTTTTTTCCTTTTTTTTAACCATTATATATCAACCCATATAATTAAAACTATATTTTTGAACTCATATTTTGAACCCTTATTTTGAACCCTTATTTTTAACTCTTTTTTAACCCTTTTGATTTAACCCTTATTTTTTTACAATTTTTTTATCCCCTTTACACTTATTTGTTGCCCCTTATTTTTTGAAGAAGTTAAAAAATAGTGGTTTCAAAATATGCGTTACAAAATATGGATTACAAAAATATGGGTTCAAAAATATTGGGACAAAAATATGGTTTTAAAAATATGGGTTATAATATAAGGGCTAAAAAAATAAGAGTTAAAAATAGGGGTTAAAATATAAAGGTAAAAATAATAATGGTTGAAAAAATAAGAGTTTAAAAAATAAGGATTTAAAAAATAAGGATTTAAAAAATAAGGGTTAATAGCTTTGAAGAATAAGGGTTGAAAAATTAATTAATCGAGGCAATTTTTTAGCATATTATCTATAACTCTACCAAAATGTGTCTACAGCTCTATAAGTCTGAAAGAGATGGATCTATAGATTGAAAAAAATGGTTTTATGCATTGAAAAATGGGTCATACTAGATAATTGGACCTAATTGTGCAGCGAAGTGACTATACTAATTCAGCAAAGGAGGTTTAATAAACCAACGATTGAACTTTAATAATGTAATAAGGGGACTATAATAATGCAACAAGAAGACTATAATAATACAACAAGGGGACTAAAATAATTAAAATGATAGTACTTTCATACACAAAAACTCAATTATGCTTCAAAAAAATTGCAATGTGGTCTCAATAAAAATGCAATGTGGTGTCAATAAAAATACAATGTGGTGTCAATAAAAATGCAATGCGGTCTCAAAAAAAATGCAATGTGGTGTCAATAAAAATGTAAGATGGTGTCAATAAAAATGAAATATCCTGTAACTCTAAACAAAATTTTCAAATTATAAATAAAAAACCCCATGCATAAAACAATCCATCAACTCAACAAAATCTTCAAATTTCAATCCGACATCGACCAAAAAATCCAGACCTTGATAAAAGAATCAAAACAAACAATAAAATCAATAACCTTAAAACAAAAGAACCAAATATCAACAGGTACCCACAACATTCAAAAAAACTTTAACGATTTATTAAAAATCAAAAATAATTATTATGAGCTCAATAAAAATTTGAAAGAAATTGTAGATCTCCAAAATAAATTTTCAAAGTTTATCGGCCATTTTGATACAATTAAAAATATTTCAATTGCTCATTACAACTTTGAGAAAGTTGTTGAAATTAAAAGAAAGATTGAAAATTGTGAAAAGGATGACCTCTTTAATAAATTTAATCATGATACACATAAAAATATTGATGGAAATGATAGTATTAAGGATAAATATAATAATAATCTTTGGAATAAATATCTTACATACCTTCAAATAGATGAATTTAGGCTTGAATTAGAATACTTTTTAGATACCGTTGATCGTGAAACATACTTAAGTCTTTGTAAAGTAGCAGAAAATCTTAATAAACTTTGTTTATCAATGGAAAAAAATATTTTAGAAATTTCCTCAAACTATCACTCAGACTTTCTTTCAAAAATTGACATTATCAAAAAAATAATTCAAAACGAAGAAAATCGAGATTTAATTTCTCAAAATTGCATAAAACAAAATAAAAATTGGCATGAAATCGAAATTGCAAAAATAAATCCATTTTACACGAAAAGAAGAATTATTGATCTTAAAAGAAAAATCAGCAATACAATTGTTCAATCAATTCAATACAGGTTCAACGAAATAACAAATGATAATAATTTTTCAATTGACAGTCTTGAATTTGTTTTTTCAGATCTTTTGAGTTTAGAGAAGATTGCAAGAAAATGTGGCTTTTTAAGTTTTTTATTTTTTGAGTATCATGCAAACCTGAAAATTATTTTAGACGAAAAGAAAAGAGACCTTGAAACTTGTGAGATTTTAGGCGTTCTTGAGTTTGTTAGGCGATACAAAGATGTTCTTGAAGATATTCAATCAAGATCTAATGAGAATGATAATGATGATAACTATAAGAATTATAATGAAAATGAAAATAATAAAGATGATAACTATAAGAACGATAGGAACTATAATTATAAAGATGATGATGATTACATTGTTAACATTAATGATTATAAAAACAATCTTATAATTGACGATAATTGTAGCAGAAACAATGAAGATTCTCAAAACTTGTCCGAAATAATTTCAGAAGTACTCAATAAACCTCTCATAGACAAAGAAAAGGAATACATCGAAAAATATATTTTTAAAATCTCTGAAAAACTCACCGAATGGATCGAATCAATTACTAATTCAGAAATTGAAAAATTCTTAATCCGTGAAATGAAGCCTGACGAAGATGAAAATAAAAAATATATTTCTTCAGGATTCATAAATCTTCTACAAATCATCAAAGAACAACTTGAGCCCATCAATTTCGATAAAAACATCTTCAAACTCGTAACAACAAAAATCATAATTCTAGCTGAAAATTTCAGAAACCAGATAAACAGAGCAATGGAAAAAGATTTAAAGCCAAGTTACCAATTAAAATCGAAACCAGGATATGAAGAATACACAATCATGGTTGGGAATAGTGGTCTTAAATTAGCGCAATATGCAAATTCATTACCAGAATGCCAAAATATCGAAGTTAAAGCGTTAGGAAATATTTTCGTTGATATTTTGAAGAAATCAAACCAATGTTTAAAAATTTTTATTCTTAAGACTTGTCAACCGATCACAGATCAAATTTTTACAGATCATTGGTATTTTAACGATTTCAATCGAAACAACAATAATAGATATGAGAACAATAATCAAATTAATAATAATCAAATTAATAATAATCAAATTAATAATAACACTTCTTCTTTAATAAAAAGATTTGCAGTCACGATTGATGATTTCCTTAACGACTATTATATCTCAATGTCCGAATATTCATTTTTAACTTTCTTATTTGAATTATCGGCTGAAATATCTTCTCTCTATATTTACCAAATATCAAGAAAACGGGCTAAAATAAAAATTACCTGTAGAAGTTGTCTAGAACGCGATTTTAAGATGCTGAGCAATATTTTTAAAAAATACGGCGACAATGAAATTCTTAAGAATTTAAATTTGATTCGAAGAATCGGTCCTCTTGTTGAGTCTAAAAGTTTGGATCTTTTTTTAAACGATTTGAAGATTTTTAGGATTGAATTTCCAGATTTAAAAAAAGATTTTGTAAAGAATTTAATTAAAAAACGAGTTGATTTAGATGACGATGAAAAGAGGAATTGGATTGATGGGGTTAAAAAGGTTTTTAGAGGTGAGTAAATATTAAAAAGTGTTAAAAATAACTAAATCATTAATAATTTTAATAACTAAATCATTAATGATCTTAATAACTAAATCATTAATGATCTTAATAACTAAATCATTAATGATCTTAATAACTAAATCATTAATAATTTTAATAACTAAATCATTAATGATCTTAATAACTAAATCATTAATGAATGAACTTTTAAATATAAGATTTTAAATTAATAATGAAATTATTATAAAACTAAAATACTTTATTGAATTACAACTTATTTTGTTGCATTCTCTGGAGATGCTACATTTCCTTTTCCAGTTGCTGAATTATTCGCTGCAGTGTTAGTGGAATTTTGAGTTGATTGAGTAGGGGTGCTTTGGTATTGAGTGTAGATGCTTGGAGTCGATGACCTGTAAAAATGCTGATGTGGTCCATATCCGTAATAATTTCGGTAATAATTATTATAGGGGTATTGATAATAATTGTAAGGGTACGGGTACTGGTACGGATAGTTGTAGTAGTAAGTGGAGGTTGTTCCTGTTGTTGTATTTTTATTGGTGCTATTTGGGTCTGAAAATGATACAGTCGGTGTTCTACCGATCTTTTTAGCTTCGTTGTCAGGAATAATTACGTCACCTGGCCCCAATAAATTTTTATCGAGATCTTCTGCTTCTTTGTTGTCTTTGACATACCTGACGATTTCTTTTACGGTACCATCAGGTTGTTGCACTCGTTTTATGTCAGTGTTTGGTGAGTTAGTAGACTGAATCCACGTTCTGGAATTTGGATCCCACATCATTCGTCCATAAGAGACCATTGGTTCTTCTTTTGGTTTTAATTTCTTCTTTTTCGTTCTAACGCGTTTTGCATTTGGTCCTTTTCCGAGTTTAGTTGTTACGTCATCGGTGTAAATCAATTTTTTAACCTTTCTGTTTTTACCTGTTGGCTTGTCATAGATAATAGATTGAAGTCTCTTCGGTGGCACTGGTTTCAATTTCATTGGGTTAGGTGAGCCAGTCACTCTTCTGATTATTCTGAAAATAAGGTTTTGTATTGTTATCACATCAGTTGGGGCAAGGTTTCTCAAGTCTTGCAGAATATATTCATGGCGTTCTTTTTGTTGAGTATCGAATGGGTGGAGTGAGTATTCATAGAATTCACTGACTATTGTTGGTGGTAGACTGTCAATAAATGACGTGTACTCTTCAACAGTCATATTCATTGTCGATGCATTCTTGGGGGCATCACTCTTTAGCTGCTTATAGATGTTTTCGATGACTTCAACGCGTTCTTGTGGAAGTTCCTTGAGAAGTGTCTCACGTTGTTCTTCGGTCAATCCTTCACTTGGTGTTTCGTCTTCACCGAATATTTCGGCTTGTTCTTCTGAGATTTCTCCGTTGAAGGTATTCTTCGGAGGTATGATTGATTTGATTTCATCGTCGGCAATTATTTCTTCGACTCCTTCGTCTTTCAAAAGGTCAATTGACTTGCCTGGCTTGTTATCGGTATCGAGCATATTTAAAGATCGCGGTTTGCCTTTATTTTGAGATTCTGATCCGTAATCTGTACCCGATACTCCTTCGAGTTGGCTAACTGCATCTTTAGGTCCTGCTGTTGATCCTGATAAACTTTCAATTACATCTTCCATAGGAATGTGTTGGGTAACTCCGAATGGTGGTCTTACTTCAACAAATTCATTGCCTCCTGGGTTGGCATAGACTTGTGTCTTGGTGTTGTCAAGAAGTTTAGCCGCCTTTTGTGCTTGTGAATAAAGATTTCTCTCTTCAATGCTCTTTTCAGGCATCACTCGAACTGGTTGATGAATTGTTGGTCTGACCTGGTGAGAATATTTCTCCCATGGCTCAAGTTTAAGTTTCCCTTCGTTGATTAAAATTTCTGATGCTCTTGAAATATCTAGATTTCCATTTTTACCATTCAAAACCATTCCAGCATTTGGTGTAAGCGGGCTAGGCATTCTCATTTTCATTCCTGACACATCGGCTTCGTAATAACCTAGACCTTCTGCAATATTTTTGTTTTCACCCACATTAATTTTGTGCTTCAGCATCGATGCATCTTGTCCATTTTTCTCCATCAATTCTTTTGAACCTTCAGGGAAGAAAACCTTTCCTTCTTCAATTTCAATTTCTTTCGCGCTTTCAGGGACATTCAGATAACCATCGACGCCCTTTATGACGTTGAGTGGCGAATCAAATTTCTTGTCGGTGACTTTATTTCTCAAATCATCTCTGAGACTATTTTGTGCCTTTTGAGCTTCTGCTTCCAGTGAATTTTCTGCTTCAATGTCATTGAATGTCTTGAGTGGTAGTGTTATTCGCGATTCCTTAAGGTCCACTGATTCTGCATTGTCAGGGATTGTTGCTATGACACCGAGTTGGTCTCCTCTTTCTTCACCCGTTTCTTTCAAAATTGATTCTGTTGCTGATATTGGCATTTTTTGATCTCTCTCAAGTCTTCGTGCTACATCTTCGGCCCAATTCTTCGGGGCTGATTCTACTTGTTGTTTCAATTTTTCCTTTTCAGCCAAATTTTGCGCATTTTCTTCTGCAAGGCCTCGAATGATCTCCTCATCCTTTCCAATTATTTCTTTGCTTTGGTTTTCAAGATTCTGAACGATCTCTGCTGGCACGTAACCCTTTTGGATAATTCCTTCTTCTTCTTCAGCAGATATTGAGGCAAAGTCTTCAGGTGTCAATTGTTGTTTGGCTGCTTCAATTGCCTTTTTACTATCATTAATAGCCTTCATTGCTTCTTCACTTTGAACCTTTTCTGCTACTGCTGCTCCTCTTTCGCTTGCGATTTCTGGGGGCACACCTTTGCTCAAATTTTCTTCTTCAACTAAAGCACCGGCCATTTCTGACGCTGGGATTATTGGTTTAGGTGGGGGTGGGACTGCTACAGGTGGTGGAGGTGGTGAAATCATGATTGGTTCAGGAATTTGGCGGGAAGTATTTTGTCGTAATGATTCGTTGAATGCACTCGCTGCAGATGCTCTTGCAAATTCGTCCGTTGCACCTTCCATACGTGCCTTGGTGTATGCATCTTCGGCCGCCATGTCGGCTGCTGTTTCTACGGCTGCTTCTTTTGCTGCGAGTTCTTCCATGTCTGCTTCTCTGGCTTTAATTGCATCGGCTATTTCTTTCTTTGTTGCTAAATCATCTGCTATTCCTTTTTCTTGTGCCTCCAACAATTGTTTTCGCAATTGTTCATTCTCTTCTCGAATTTCGTTCAGTTCCTCGAGTGTCTTTGCAATTTGTGGTGCGAGTTCGTTTCTAAGTGCCTGTTTTATTCCTTCTTTTTCATAAATTTCTTGGGCTTCTTCTTCAGTTAATCTTGGTTTACCTGCTAGTCGTCTGAGCTCGTCTTCGGCGATCATTTCCTCTGCTGCTGCTTTAGATGGTGACTTTTGCATATTTTGTCGTGCTTCTTCTTCAGTTAATCTTGGGTCGGCTGCTCTTCGTCTGAGCTCGTCTTCGGCGATCATTTGCTCTGCTGCTGCTTTAGATGGTAGCATTTTCATTCTTTGTCGTGCTTCTTCGTCGGCAATTTCTTCGGCTGCTTGTTGAATTGCTGGTAGATTTTTCGATTTAGCTACTTGTTCTTGAAGTGCGGCTTCTCTAGCAATTTCGGCCTCTTCTTGTTCTTTTGCCATCGCTCTTGCTCTGTCTTTCTGGATTTTCTCTCTGACTTCTTGTTCAACATGCATTACATCTTCACGGATTGCAGCTCGTTCTTTGGCATCACGCACTTTTTCATTTATTGCTCGTTGTTTCTGGTCTTCTGCGGCTATTCGTTCTTCTTCAGCAGCTGCAGCCTTTGCACCGGCTGCTTTTATTTCTGAAGGGAGTGCGTTTGGATATTTCGCTGCCATTTCCTCTTGTGCCATTACGTCAGCTTTTTCAATAGCGGCAAGGTTGTTCATTGCGTGTCTCTTTGCAGCTTTGACGGCATTTGCCTGGTTCAGTTTTTCTTCTGCCAGAGCAGCAGCTTCTGCACCCGCCTCTTCAATTTGTGAAGGAGTTGCCAAAGGATTGTCGCGCCTGAGTTTTGCTTTCGCGGCTCTTGCAGCATTTTCAGCAATAGGCATTGTGGCGTAATCGTCAAGAATCTCTTCTTTTGCTTCACCTTCTGGTAATGAATTTACTAAATCAATGGCGTTTTTACCTGCCGCACGTCTGGCAGGAGCTTCATCAAGCATTTCTTTTTCAATCATGGCATCTTCCAATGCATTCTTCATTCTTCTTGGACTTGGATTGCCAAATCCTCGTCCTAACATTTCTTGTGTTGCGATGTCTGCTTTAATGTCTGCGTCATCAATTTCGTTCAATGCCTTAAGTGCGCGTCGTCTTTGTTCAGGGTTACCATTGGCCATTGCATTATTCAGGGCGGAGCGAGCTTGAGCCTTTTGTGCAGCTGGGTTTAATGCCTTTGAACCGTAAGGCGAGATTTCTTCTAATATTTCAGTTACTTCACCTCCTCTTTGTCTTCCGAGAGGCATTCTTTTCGCTTCTGCTTTGCCTATACCTCTTTTTAATGCTGATGCTGGACTTTCACCTCTTCTCATTGCTTGATTCATTGTTTCTACTACTTCAATCGCATCAGGATCGCCAAGAATGGCAGCATCTTTGAGCGCATCTGCACCATTTCTTGGTGTTCCTCTTCCAGCTAGTGCTGCATTTTGAATTGCTTCTGGTGGGCTTATTCCTAAACCTGCTGCAATTTTATTTCCGGCTATTTGTGCAGCTAAGCTGCCTGGATTTGATGAATTTAATGGATTGGCGGGATTAAATGGATTTAGTGGACTTGCTGGATTTCTGGGACTCAATGGACTTGCTGGGTTGGTTGGATTTAGTGGACTTGCTGGATTCAGTGGACTCGCTGGGTTGGCTGGATTTAGTGGACTTGCTGGATTCAATGGACTTAATGGATTCGCTGGATTAAGTGGACTTCCTAATCCTGCACCACCTTCACCTACTAAATGACCACCTCTTCTTCCTCTTGGTCCAATTGGTGGACTAAAGGCGCTTTTTGCAGCAAGACTTGCACCGATCGGAGAATTTCTCTTTGGAGTATTTAATTTAGCTGCTAATGCGGCAGCAGCCATGCTTGGACCACCTGAGTGACCATGACCACCTCTGCCCGTGGGTCCCCTACCCCCACGAGTACCCGCCGCAGCATTATATGCATCTGCTTCAGCCTGCAGAGCTTCTTCCACAGGATCAGCAGGATCATTTCTGTATCCAAGTGGGTTATGCACTCTTCTTCCTGTTCCCATTCCCATGTCAGGCGCAGCACCTTTCTTTTCCTTCATTTCTTTCGCAGTTTCTCCCAATTCTTCAGCATCAGCAAATTCTTCTCTTGCTGCCGATCTCATGTTTGCAGCACTTGCGGGTTTACCGGCTAAACTATTCTTCATTGCTGCCTTTTCCAATTCTTTAGCTGCCTCGGCCTTATCTTCAGCAGCTTTATCCAAATTCTCTTCGGGACTTCTATCAAACGGACTCCTTTCTCTATCCGTATCGAAAAGTACTTTACATTCACACATTAACAAAAACCATATCATGTCTAAAATTTTCGCGCTCATTATATATTTTGAATCCGTAACATTTTCTGTCTCACAAGTTTAAAAAGAACGAATTAGAAGAGGTTTGGAGATTTATTTGACAGTTTTTTCGATAATTGTTTTAAAAAAATGTTTTAAAAGAACCTGTTTTAAGTTTAAAAGAAATTTTGAACTCTTATTTATTTAACTCATTTTTCAAAATTACTATTTATGGAAATTTGAATAAAAAATAAAAATTATATAAATTTTTCAATTTGTAAAATTATATAAATTTGTATTTTTTTAATTTTATTTTTTAAATTTGTAGTAAATTTTTTTTTAAATTTGTTACATTTTTTTGTTAATAACCTTTTTTAACGTTATTAAGCTGTTTATATTTTTATTTTGTTTCAAAATCATTTTTCTTCAATTATTTTTGTAAGAATTAATTCAAAAAAATTTCTAATTTTAAAGGCCTTTTAAAATCAGGTATCTTTATTAATAAAAAATTTTTAAACTTAAAACAGACAGTTTAATATATTTTTTAATTTTTAAATAAATTCAGCGTAATGCAAATTTAATAAATACAATTTTTAAAACTTTACAGAAATTAAATTCAATTTGATCTCTTTTAAAATTTAAAAAAAAGGAATAAATGAATTAATAAGAAGATTATCGATTTTTTAAATTTAAATTATTATTAATTTGAAAAATTAAATTTAAATTATTATTAATTTAAAAAATTAAATTTAAATTATTATTAATTTGAAAAATTAAAATTAAATTATTATTAATTTAAAAAATTAAATTTAAATTACATTCTGAAATATCAAAATTACAAACCCGAATATTTATATCTAACATTAGTCTTTAGACCTTTAGTTACTGAGTTACGTCTATACTAAGCTATTAAGAGATTGATAAAAGGAGATTTCATTTTATCAATTTCTCAGCAGGATACTGGAAATTGGTTGCTTTTTCATGAATTTTTTCACTACTTATTTTTAGCTATGATTCGGCATCATATCTCTCCTCATTTGGAGAGTCTTATCTGATTCACTATAAAATATTTGAACAAGTCTTAATCAATTATACTGGCTCAACTGTATATTTCTATAGTTATTAACATCCCAATGGAATTCCCTATTGTTTATTAAAATGACGATAAAAAATTCTAAATTCTAATTTCTAATTTCTAAATTCTAAACTTTAATTCAAGAGTGTTAACACTGAGCTATCTAATTCAATAAAAGTAAAAAAATTAAATATTTAAAAATCTTAATTAATACTAATTTCTTAAAACCTAATTTAATTAATTAAAAAGCTTCACTTCCTTAACATCATAAAAGAATTTTCCAATCTTAACTCCATTATTCATATTTACAAAGATAGATACTTTATCTTTAAAATCATTATTGAGAACAATTTCAGTCACTGCTCCTGTAAATATTTCTTCCATATTTCTTTTGAGTGGTCTTGCTCCGTATTTGTAGTCAGTTGATGACATGATTATTTCTTGTTTGACTGAATTGTCGACTGATAAAATTAAATTTTTACTTTCAAATCGTTTGTTAAGTGTTTTTAAGTGGTTATCAAAGATGCTTTCTAAAACGTTATCAGTCAGTCTGTTGAAATATGCAATTCTGCCGATTCGATTAATTAGAGCTGCTCCAAATTCTTGTATGAGTTTTCTTTCAATTGATAGACGCGCTTCAAGGATTAATTCACCATTCTGATAATTGTTGTCGTCGAGAATTTCATCTTGGCCAATGTTACTGGTCATTATTATCACGGTGTTAGTAAAATCAACAACATTTCGTTTTCCATCGGTGATTCTTCCTTCATCAAGGAGTTGATAAAGAATATTCCTAACGGTTGGATGAGCATGATCAATTTCGTCAAGTAAAACAACATTGTAGGGTTTATTTCTGATCGGTTCAGTTAAAGTTCCGCCTTCACCATAGCCGATGTAACCTGCTGAAACACCGATTAATTTGGTTGTACTAGTCTCGTTTGAATAATCGGACATGTCAAGGACTACCATTTTCTTTGTGTCATCAAAAAGTTCAAATGAAATTGATTTGGCTAACTCGGTTTTTCCTACACCGCTTGGTCCTAAAAATAAAAAAGTTCCAATTGGCTTGTCAGCGTCATTAAGGCCAACTCTTGATCTCCAAATTGATTCAACAACTGCATCAACAGCCTGGTCTTGTCCAAAAAGTCTACTTTTGATTCTTTCTTTCATTTTCAGGAGTCTTTCATTTTCTTTTAATGTTAGTCTTTTTACAGGGATTCCTGTCCATCTGCTTATTATTTCAGCGATGTGTGTTGGTGTGATTATTTCAGCTACTTCTCTTTCACTTTCAAGTTTTTTTAATTTTTCTTCGTAGATTGGCATGATGTTGTTCGTTATATCAAGGACTTGATAATGGTCTCGCTGTCGTTCTGCTTCTGCTAATTTAATATTTAGGTCTTCAATTTTCTTTTTTAATTTTCGACATTCGAAGACGTAGCTTTTTTCTTTTTGATGTTGATTTTCAAGTGCTATTAGCTCTGACCTCAGGTTTACCAAATGATTTTGAACATCCCTCAAACGTTCTTCAGTTTTTTTATCTGGATTTCTTTTTAAATCAAGTTTTAAGGCTAATTCCTCCAACTCAACAGACCAAATTTTATTTTTTTGATTTAAAATTTCTTGTGGCTCACTTTCTAAGGAGATTATGGTGCTTGCGCATGCTGTATCAATGACATCAATTGCTACATCGGGAAGTCTTCTGTTAGGAATTCGCTTTTTAGCGGTACTCACAGCAAAAACAATCGCACTATCCATTATCTTTGTTCCGTGATGTGCTTCGAATCTCTCTCGTAACCCTCTCAACATCGTGATTGAATCTTCAATGGTTGGTTCATTAACAACGACTTGAACAAATCGTCTTTCAAAGGCAAGATCTTTTTCGATATATTGTCTGTATTCTTCAAATGTTGTTGCACCAATACATTTTATTGAACCAGATGACAAACTTGGTTTAAGAAGATTTGCTGCGTCTAAAGATCCTTTAGCACCACCACCGGCAGATAGAACCATGTGAATTTCATCAATAAAAAGAATTACATTTGGCGATTCTTCAGCTTCTTTGATAACTTTCTTTAATTTTCCTTCAAATTCACCCATAATTCCACTGTTTGCGACTATTCCTCCAATATCTACGTTATAGATTTTATAATTTTTCAGCCATGGTGCTTTTCCATCGGCAATCATCTGAGCAAGTCCACAGACAATTGCGGTTTTTCCAACACCAGGATGGCCAACTAAAATTGGATTTGCCTTCTTTTTCTTTGCTAGAATTTCAAAAATTGTATGGATTTCTTCTACTCTACCAATTACTGGGTCATATTTCCCTTTTCTTGCTTCTTCAACCATATCAACTGCAAAATTCCCAAGTGCTTCAGACGCATCATCACTATGTCTCGTGTCAATTTTCTTCGTTTTCTTTCCAATTCGAGTCCTCAATTCATCAACTTTCAAGACTTTTTCAATATTTTCGACAATTTTTCGATCATGAAGAGCTGCTAAGACAATATGATCAACAGATAAATAGGCGTCCTTCGCATCTTTTTGAATTTGAATTGCGGAATTTAAGAGTTGTTCAGTACGCCTGCTCAAATTATCACTTACAGGAGTTTGTTTTGGGAATTTTGATATTTCTTGTATCATCAGATCAAATAGAGCTCTTCGTTCATTATCATTCAACACATTATAAAGAATACTTGTCACTTCCTGCAGAGTTACCTTAATTATATGTTCAGGCTCTAAAAAACTATTTCCGTTTTCTCTTGCTTCTCTCATTGATCTTTCAAGAATGCTCATTGCTCGATGTGTCATGTTTGAATTCATGGGCTTTATGCGGATTATTTTTTTTATATTTTTAAATTTCGAGAAATTACCGGAAATTCAAGGAATTTTTGTTTTAAAAAATAATTAGAAAAAGTAATCGGAAAAACATTAATTCAAAAGAAATTAACATGATTAAAATTATTCGAAAAAAAAAATTCATACAATGATAGTTATTCGAAAAAAGCAGATGATACTAATTATTAGAAAAAGACAATATGAGGATCTTATTTTTTTTAAATTAACATAATTAAATTTTTGACGTTAATTTGATTTTTTATACATCCCAATGATTTTTTAGACATTCACACAATGAAAAAGATTCTAAAAAGATTTATTATCCCATAACTAGAGGACGTGTTTCCAAGTTTAAAACGTCTATCTGAGTTGATAAGTTAGATTTTACAGAATGTATACATAGTATTATATTTTATAAATTCAATTGAAAAAGGTAACCGTTCACAAAATAATTTTTATTTGAGGCCTTAAAATTAGATCTAGTCCTAAATGCCCCGAGACAAGCTAGTCTTAAATTTACCAGCATTAATGAATTAAAAGAAAAATATGATTTAAAAAAAAGACCAGATAGCTCAGTGGTTAACACTCCCGAATTTAAAATTTAAGTATCGAGGTTCGAATTATTTTAAAGTCACTCTTTAATAAATAATTAGGGAATGACATTAATCGGACATTAACTATATAATTATAGTATAATATACAGTTGATCCGGTGTGGTATAGCTGAATGTGACTTGATCTAATATGAAAATGAAGCAGAATGAACTCTTAAGCTGTGAGGATGAGCGCGCCGACAATCTCGTCAAAAGTAGTGGAAAAAATCATGAAAACACTCTAATTACCTGTATACTTCTGTGTCATTGATAAAACGAAAATCGCGTAAATAGCTGGGCCTCTGGGTAGCATAGTAGTGACGTATAATTGGAACACAGAGAACAAAAGGTCTAAAGACTAAGGTTGGAGACACCTCTGCATGTTGGCAGCTATAGATGTTCTCAGCATGTAATATATAAAATTTTAATAAAAATTAGATTTTTTTGAATCTAAAATTTTTCCGTGATAATTTTTTGTTAATATAAAATGTATATTTTTTAAAAAACCCTAACTAGCTTATTACGCCCATCCTTAATTTGGACTTCTTTTTAATAAATTGTTTAAACACTCTGCAGATTAAGTGTTAACACTAGTGTCTCTTTTTTTTAATTCATAATTATGACAAAGTATTTCATGAGTGCAGTCATAGTCTTTTAAATTATCATAAGGATCATGTTCATCCGACTATATCGTGCTATTTGAAGCCACCTGAGAACAAATAATTTACAGGATTGTTATATCTTTATTATTTGGTATAATGCACGAAAATAACCTTTCATACTCTTCTAAATTCAATCATGTAAAATGCATCATATAAATTATTTGGTTATCTTCCGCCATATTTTTATTCTAAAATTTAACATTTTCTCATTTATTTAAGCGACTTTCTTTTCATCTATCAATTTATTTGATGAAAAATATGGATCAGGCACCCGGCTCTATCTTTCCTTAGGAGCCCTCTGAATTGTTAACTATTAAATGGCCATTTGCAAGTGATAATAGAATTTTATTTATATTATCATATAAATATTAAAGAAATCATTTACTAAAGTTTGTAATTGCGACTTATATTAAAAAATGATTTTTACAATGTGTATATACGATGTTTATGGCATATAAAATTATACTGTTTTTTAATAAATAATCGGTAAAATTATATTTTTTATTAGAAATTAACCGACTTTTTTCGAAAATTATTCGGTTTCTCATCTAAAATAAACCATTTTTTAAAAAATATTATAAATAAAGTTTATAAAATGTGTTTTACAATGTTAAAGGATAAACTTAAAACCCGTTTTATTATTTATTATCGTTTTTTTTTGTAATAAAATAAAGATTTGCTGTTTCTCCACACTTATTACTCTTCTTAAATCATCCTAAATATCACCTATTTTACTGAAGATTCGCTCGACTTCGTCAGTATTAAGTGGAAAATAGAACAATATTTTAGCTTATTTCAGTTTTTATTTCGTCTAGCTAACAGAAAATCCCAAATCTTTGTTTTTATGCAGAACTGAATCAAACTATTCTACAAGAATTTTATTCTCTAATTTTCTTCCGACATATTTAATAATATTTATTTGCTGAATACTTGGCATATTGATTGATTCTAGACGTTTTATTGATTGAAAAAGAAAAGAAAATTTTTCAATCTCCTTAAGCGCCAAAATGAAATTTTCATCAACAAATGAACTTTAAATATTTTCATTCCTGATTTTAAGGTAGAAATTCACCAAAAGATAAACAATAAACAATGTTTATCTATAATAAATTTAACAGAGGCTATTCAAGTACCCACTCCCACACTTTGTCAGTACTGGAAATTTATGCAAATTTGAACCTACCGTCATTTTGAATAACCCTTGATTTTCCCGATTTTTAATCAAAATTCCTTTTGATTCTGTGCTTAGAAAATTTGAAATATGAAAAATTTCACGAAATTTCTCACAAATTCTGTGCGAAATATGCACAGTGCAGTTATGTGTTTAAGATTTGTGAAGTGAGATGTACAAATTATCTGCTTTTATTTCATAAAATGCGCCCTCAGTAAGTAATAGGCGTAGCTTATTAAACTGAATATCCGATTTTTAGTTCATAGATTAAGTTTATAACCTATTGTGTGACAGTTTAGTTGTTGATTATTTAAATTCAACGGATCTTACCAAAAATATCTTTTTTTCATCGATGAACATTTACCACAAATTTTATTGGTACGATACTAATTCGTTGAATCTTAATTTGCTGAATTTTTAATTCGCTGAAAAAAATAAAATTTTTGAACTTTAATTAAAATTACTTTAAATAAATGTTGTAAAAAGTTAATAATTAAAAATAAATATATGTTTTAAATACTTATAATATATATTTTAAATTAAACCTGATTGGGGTTTAATTTAATATTTATATAATATAATGTATTAGTTCTTTTAGTCTCTATATCAAAAATAAAATTTTTGTTTAGTTAAATAACGGGGTTTGAAAAATAACGGGGGTTTTGAAAATAACGGAGGTTTTGAAAATAACGGGAGTCAATATTTTTTATATTTAAAATTTATTAAAATAAAAAATCAATTAATGTTTTAATTATTTAGATTTAAAATTTATTTAATAAAAATCTTTAAATGTTTTATTTTTTTTATGAAAAATATTAAAAAACAACATGCTTAAACCAGGAATAGTTCTTAAAATATGCAAAGAACGCAACTATTCTATTATAGAAAGCCACCTTTATGCCCCTAAAATCCGAGGAGAATAAAAACTGTAAATTTAAAAAGGGTTTATTTTTCTCTCAAAATTCCCAGAATAATTTTTTTTGTCATAAAAATCTCTATATTATTATATTATTACATGCTAAAAACATCCATAGTTGCCAACCCGGAGAGTTGTCTCCAACCATGGCATTTAGACCTTTGGTTCCCGGTGTTATAATAATACGTCACTTCCTAAGCTACCCAGAAGCCTAGCTGTATACGCGATTTTGGTTTTATCAATGACTCAGCAGGATACAGGTAATTAGTGGATTTTTCATGAATATTTATTTTGCACTACTTTTTGTCGAGATGCGCCGCCGCACTCATCCCCACACCTGGAGAGTCCCTTCTGATTTATTGTCATATTAGACCAAGTCTTAATCAGCTATACCACACTGGAACAACCGTATATTAAGCTATATTTCTATAATTTTGACCGCTTAATGTCAATTCCTCATTATTTATTAAAGAGTGACGTCAGCAGGATTCGAACCGCGATACTTAAATATTACAATCATTAGTGTTAACGGCCGTACCTTTTTGCTACAATAAATTTTTATGGGTTTAAAAATAAAGTCTATATATAACATGCTAAAAACATCAATAGCTGCTAACCCGTAGATATGTCTTCTACCGAGGCCTTTAAACCTTTGGTTCATGGTGTTTCTATAATGCATAACTTCATAAGCCCCAGAAGCCCAGCTGTATACGCGATTTTTCTTTTCAAAGGCTCAGCAAGATACAGGTAATTAGTGGATTTTCATAAATTTTTTTTCACCGGCAGGCCAATTTCGCCACTCGGTGGCAAATTGACGAAAATTGCTTAAGTAATAAAACGTTAGGCCTCGATCCGCCTCTCTGTGTTTCATTACGTCTTTTACACCACACTGTAGCAATTGGCAACTTTTTCGGCTTGTCCCAAACTCGACCAAATGCCTATTTTCGACCAGAAAAATGAGATGTATTTTTTTTTAAAAAAATACTCTTGTGATGAGCATTTGTAATTTTTTTATTTTTAAAAAATTAAAATTAAATAAAAATATTATTAATAATTTAAAACTTAGTAATTTTATTTAAACTAAATAGGGAATTCATAAAACAATGCAATGGCCTTTAAAAATAAAACATCAAAATATTCATTATATTTTTCAATAATATTTCTTAAATTTTGATTTC
>SDVU01000015.1:0-30668 GCA_016256075.1 Dictyocoela muelleri | reverse complement strand
AAATAATGAGACAGATTCCAAAAATAATGAGACAGATTCCAAAAATAATGAGACAGATTCCAAAAATAATGAGACAGATTTCAAAAACAATTAGAAATTTAACAACAATAATGTACATTTAACAAAAATAATGAGACAGTTTTTTAGAATTATAAAGACAGATTCGAAAATAAATAGATAGTTTTTTAAAAATAATGAGACAGATCATAAAAATTAGGGTCGGATTCGAGAATTAATTATACAGATTTTAGAAATAATGGGAGGTTTTTAGAATTATTTAAAAACAAATTCCTAAAAATTACAATAAAATTTTTAAAAATTAATTGGAAACATAAATTTTAGATGAAATAAAAAACTATAAAACCCATTTATTGAGTACGATTAAACAGATTGTTTATAAAGCTATTCGTGTGCCTATAAATATTTTCAAAAAAATCACATTTATCTCTCAATCCTACATAACACGTTCAATATTATGCTTTAAAATTTATCTCTTCTTTGGGCGGAGCCTTATTATATCCAATTTGGATTTAACAATACCAAAAAAAATTCGATTTGATTCAAATCTGGTGAATAAGGTGGAAAAAATTTGACTTAAACACCATAATTTTACAACTTATTCAGAATTTCCCTAGTCTTGTGTATAGATGCATTATCCATAACAAGAACATATAAATCTTTAAACCCCCCAAATCGTGCCGATTCATCAATAAATTCTCTGAACTTTTCAGCATTATACCCTTTTCATCAATTATTTTACTTGCTACCAGAGTAGATCTTGAAATTATCGCGCACAAGGATATGTTTTGTATTTTTTATGCCGTTTAGTCCTTTATTGGGCTCACATGTGGCGGAGAATATCCATAACTAATAGATGTGTGTTGATCGAATCCCGATTTGTCTACAAACATGATATTATGCCCACATATCTTGAAAATGAAAAAGCGTATTCACGCATTTTTTCAAAATGACCTACTTTGGTGACTTTAGAACATCTATTTTTTAATCTTTTTCTGCTAAGAGAACAGTTTTTAACCATTCGAGATAGTGATGTTTTAGAAATATTTATCCCTCGCTCTCTAAGTTTGTCATCAAGACCTACCTGTGTTAAATAATTGTTCGAGGGAAATATATTCGTAATCTAAGTTGATATGCTTCTTTTATCTTCTCTAGGCCTGCGCTGGGCTTTATTAGTATCAGCAATGAAATGCTTTGATCGACCCTCTTTATTTTACTTATGGCCTATATGCCAAGGCTTCGACTGATATTACAAATTTGTGTATATCTTTCGCCGAATTTTTTATTGAGATCAAATGTTTGATTTGTTCAAACATTGGGTCGGTAATCATGTTTCTTTTCTTTCTAATATTTGTCACATTTCGTGACACTTCTTGTTCATCATTTATTTCATGCTCCGTAATTTCATTACCATTATGTGTATTTTCGAACATGAGGGCCGTTTTATTATTTTTTTTATAAATTTCTTTTTCGTTTTTTTTTCTTGATTTCAGACACAGTCATTATATTTAAAAATCATCTTATAATTTATGGTTCTGTCTTTATAATTCCAAAAATTGTCTAATTATTTTTGATAACCGTCTAATTATTTTTGTTGACTGTCTAATTATTGCTGGAATCCGTCTCAATGTTATTGGAATCATTCTAATTATTGCTGAAAGCTGTTTTGTTTATTTTTTTATTCAATTTATTATTATTTTTGTTAAATGTCACATTATTTTTGTGAATTTTCTAATTGTTTTTGTAAACTGTCTCCTTATTTTTGGAAAATGTCGCATTATTTTTGGAATCCGTCTTATTATTTTTGGAATACGTCTCATTATTTTTGGAATATGTCTCATTATTTCTGGAATCTGTCTCAGTATTTGTGGAATCTGTTTCATTATTACTGGAATCTGTCTCATTATTTTTGGAATTCTCTGTAATACGAGCAACGATAGGCAAAGAATATGATACTTTAGAATTATGAAGCAAAAATCACACACTCAATGCTTTAAAAGATATGCATGAGTTAAGACCCATCTCAGATGCCCAAAAATTCTTCTCTAAAGCATAATATTTTCATGAGGCAGATTTTTCACCCTTTTGTCTTAAATGCAGTAATTTTTGTTAAATTTCTTAATTTATATTTTTTATACACTCAACTAAATTAATTTTAGGAAATATTAAGAACGGATTGTAGATTATTTAAGCTATATTCACTATCTAAAAACCCTAAAAAATCTAATGTGCTTGAATTAACACCTTTTTTTTCTATATTTTTCTAAGACATTTTGATTCTAATTAGGCAACGCTTTTCTGGTATCTTACATCGGAAATTTACCACTTTCTTTTCGAAGGGAAATTGTATTTTAAGAACAAAAAAATATTTTTTTTTGAAAAAATAAATCAATAATATTGCAAAAATAGTCAATTATTTTTTAAAATATGTATTATAAATTTTTTTGAGTTAATATCTTTAAGATTTAAGTAATTTTTAAGGTTTAATTTTTGAAAAAATTTAATTCGTTTTCAAAGTTTATTTATTTTTAATTGAATTGTTTAATATATATCCCCTTTTCACCATTGGAAAAAAAACGGGATAAAAAATTTAATATTTAAATCCCTTAATGAATTTAAATTTGAATTATTTATCAAGCATTATTAGAGATAATGAAGAAACAATTAGATTTTTGCACAATAATAATATCATTAGATCAATTTTATATTGTTAATCTTGTCATAACATTTTAAGAGAGGTTGTGTATAAAAGAAACATTTACAGGATGGCTTTTCGGTGTTACAAAGTATCATGTATGAATTTTTATAAAAACATATTTTTATCAGGAAATACAGTCTTTTAAAAATTTTAAAATATCGTTGAATCAGTGTCAGATTAGCCCATTTTAATTATTTTAAATAAGTCACAAACTGAACTGATGAGCGACTTCGGTATTAAAAATACAAGTATATTAAAGCTTAAAAGTAAGTTAATCAATGAAATAAAATCTTTTTAACCTGAAAATCCTATACGTTTGGGAGAAGATGTCATTGTATGGCAGGTAGATGAATCGATGTTTCTTTAACGACACTAATATCATGTCGGAATAATTTCTCAGCGTGACAGGTGGGTTTTTGGAATAATCGAGGTTTCGAATACATCATCGAAATATTATGAGGAAGTTGTCTCTAATCGATCAAAAAAACACTTTTGCCTATAATTTTTGTGTTTGTCGAACAGGAAGTGTTGTATAGTCTGGCGAATTTCGAGGTTACAGAAATATTTATTTTTCATTTACACATCTGACAGTAAATCATAGCTATAATTTTGTAGATCCTGTAAATAGGGCAGACGAAAAAATGCCGAAGGCATTTTTCGGGTTTTTTTTTTCGGCATTTTTTCCGAAAAAAATGCCGATAATTTTTTGATATTAAAACAAAAAAATTTATATTAAAAATATTTTTTACTATTTTTTTATTAATTTTATGACCCTTATGCCAATAATAAAATCAACTATGAAAATATAGAAAAATTATTTTTTGCAAATATTTATTTAAGGCATAGCTCAAAAATCCTTGATAGAGCTTCGTAAAACTCTAAATCTTCATAAAATTCAAATCTCAACAATTTTTTTCACTTATTATTACGTTTTTTAAAATCAAAATTTAGAAATTTTATATTGTTGATTTTATGTTTAAGCCTCTCCTCTTTTGTTTGTAGTAAATTATTTTTTTTGTATGGGGATTAGCTTTTCTTTGCGTATTACCGTTTAAATGTTTGTGGTACGCTTCACAGCTGTTTGTAGTGGTTGAAATATCTGATTTTACTCATTCATAAACAGACTGAAATTTTTTATCTTTAATCAATGTCTTATTATCTATAAAATTATTATCAAAATAATTTAAAAACTATCGAAATATTTATCAGTTCCTTTAATTTTTTTATTTTTTCATATTCATTTTCAATTAAATTTAAAGGGACGAAAGCTAAAAATAATAAATATTTGGCAATTTTTTAAAAATTTTCATCAGTCCTGTATATATCAATAAGTTTGTTGTTTATCGGATATTTTACTATAAGCTTGTTAAAATGAAAATTACATCTATTAACAAAAACAGCAGGGAATATAGGTCTAAATGTTTTGAATACTGATATTTCGAAATAAATTGTCATGAATTTAGGCTCTCGATTTATTTTTGATTTAATAAAGTTAAAAATGTAAAAATAGGATTTTGTATTATTTGTTTTCATGATTTTGTATATTAAAGGAACAATTTCACTAAAAACAACACCGTGTAAAATATAAAATTGAGAAATTCCTTTAGGTGCTGAATAAAAAGTTCCATCACAAGCCAAACTTGGGATTTTTCAATATAAGGTAAGTTTTTATCAGTGGAAAAAATCAATAACCTATCACTACTGCACTTTCCTGATCAAATTGTAAGAATAAATTATTTGAAAATGTAAATTTATAAGAATTTGCAATATTTTTTATCTTCTGTATCACACTTCACATTATTATTGCGTCTTTTGAAATAGTCTCGTAGAATTCATAGTTTAAAAGACATTCTTTTTTTTCATCTGGCAAATTAGCATATTCTGCTTTTAATGCATATTCAAATGGTCTTTTGTATTATCCGCGAAATTATGTAATTTTTATTTATTGACATTTTATTGATCCCTTGACTTTCAGCTTCGTGCCAATGCTTTTTCTCATCGATAAAAAATTCATATATATATATATATATATATATATTTTTCCAGTTTTCGATCGACCCGAACAATTTCGTCTTACACATCTCCAACTGACGAATTCATTTACAGTGTGATCATAATTATATATAAATGAGTTATTCATAATTTTAATTTTCCCTTTATTTGATTTTATTATTTGCATAAGGTTAATAAAATTAATAAAAAAAATAATAAAAAAATAATATAAATTTATTAACAATTAATATCAAAAAAATTCGGCATTTTTTCGTGGAATATGTCGAAAAAAAAGCCCCACCGAAAATCCCATGGCATTTTGGCGCTTATTCAAAATTCGGGAATTTTTTAAAAATTTAAAAATTTAAAAATTTCTCAATTTTTGATTTTTTTTGAAATTCCCAAATTTTGAATAAAGGTTAAACCCGCCCTTATGGAATATAATATCAAATCCTTATATGATGATATTTTCTTGTGCCAAGACGATGCTTTTAATTTTTTGAGTAATCTTGGAATATTAAATCGGAATAAACCAAGTTTTAACTGCGGAAACACTGACATTAAGTTGAGAAAAGATAAAAACAGACTAAATTCATGTTATTTTAATTGTGGGCTTTGTAATAAGAAATTTGGTTTAACAAAAGGGACGATAATTGAAAATTTTAAGAAACCCCTTAATATTTTCCTACGGATAGTATATGGTTTCATTATTAATTTAGATTATTGCCAAATGCAACTTTTGACTTTAGTTGCACCAAATACATTCTTAAAAATCAAAAAAAATTGATAAATACAATAAAGCAAAAACGCGAAACTATATTTGAAAAGATAGGGGGAATAATATTATTGCACAGGTAGATGAAACTGCCATATGTCAAGGCCGCATAATAGAAAACCCTTCATCCGAAGTCATGATATTCCGGGAGTCCAATGGCTTGTAGGTGGTGTAGAAGAAACTGGAAATAAGCTTTTTTTTGAGCTAGTTCCTAATAGATTAGCTCCTACTTTATATGGGATATTTGTTAGAAATTTAAAAGAGGGTTATATGTTCGTGAGTGATGGTTATCCAAGTTATCCAAGTTATCCATCGGCAGTACGTTCTTTTGGTTCTGAACATAAAATTGTACCTCATAATGTCGGGTTTACCAATAATGATGGCTATAATACCAATTTGATTGAAAATTTATGGCCTCATTTTAAACTTGAATATAAAATTAGAAGATGTATTTAAAAAGAAAGACTAATTGATTTTATATATGAATTTTATTCTAAGAAATATTTTATCAAAAAAAGAACCATCTCTTCGATTAATATGGGATTTAAAAAAATATTGGAAATTATTTTTAATTAAAAAAAATTAACTCCTATACTAATTGTTTAGGTTATTTTTTATTTTTTTTCATGACCCCCTACTTTTGACAGTTAAAAATTCCAGAATTTTGAATAAGCGCCAAATTTTTCAATTTCATGTCTTTAAGCAAATCAAAAATATTTTGTCTACAACATTCAAAAGAAGAAAGAACTATGATAAAATCTGTTTAGAATCATTACTTATACATTTATGCATATATTAATGTAAGGTGCTTAAATGTAACGTCACCATTTCATTCTTTTTATAAGCGCTTTATATTAGTTCAATGATCCCCGGGATTTTGCTTTTACTGATCCCGGGATTGAAAAGGCCAGAATTCCGGAGCGACAATCTCTAATAGAATTTAAAAATTTTTCTAAATTGATTGAAAAATAATGTCAATATAAAATAAATTAATTTTTTAAAAAAAGCTTTTCATATATTGAAATCAATCACCATAGAAATTTTAAAGTGAATTTCAAGTGAATTTATTGTTAATTTAAAGCTATTTTTAAGTTATTTATTCAAAATATGATCATTCAAAAATATTCATCGAGATGGAATGAAAATAAAATGTAGGATTTTATTTAAATAAAAGTATATATTTTAGATGTTGACAACAAAAAATATAGCTGCCAACCCGTAGCGGAGTCTCATACCGTGTATATAAGACTTTTGGTTATTGGTGTTCCGATTATTCACCACTTATAACCTACTCAGAGACCCAGCTGTTTATATAATTTTTGTTTTTTCAATGACTCAGCAGGATACGGTAATTAGTAGCTTTTCATGAATTTTTATTTTCACTACTTTTTGCCGAGTTGCGTCTTTGCATTCATCCCAACACCTAGGTGAGTTCCTTCTGCTTCATTATAATGTTATACCATATCTTAATCAGCTATACCACACTGGAACAACTGTATATCACTGCTATATTTTTATAGTTTTTAGCCGCTTAATGTCATTCCCTCATTATTTATAAAAAAGTGACGTCAGCGTAATTCGAACCTCTTAAATAAAAATATAAAGCAAAAATAATTTGAAATAAAAAATATTGAACTTAAATAGGTAATAATTTGAACACAATTAGCTTTTCTTAATAAAAAGCATTTAAAATTAAGATAAACAATCGTTAAAATAATACTTATAATTTATCTTGAATATTGTGAAATACAGTAATCATTCTATTATTGCGTCCCTATTTTTTAGACTAATTCTTTTTTAGACGTTTTTTTTGTTGAAATTTTTTTGTCTTTTATTTAAAAGCGAAATTCTTTTTTTGGACTAATTATTTTTTCGGACGTTTTTTTGAAATAAACACCCCCGTAAAATATGAGGAAAAAATGCAAAAAATAAGCAGTAGAAGGTTATCTTTAAAGAATAAAATGAATATAATTGATTAGAAAAAAATTCAGTAGTATTTCTTATACAGGAATTACAGAAATATTCAGTTATGAATTAAATTTTAAAATTGATAGAAGATCAGTAAAAGAATATTGTGACAATGAACGAAAATAAGAGAAGCTTTCATTCCAAATCCACAATTAGGGTCTATCCCTCGGAAAATTAAATATGATATTATAGATCAAAAGTTGAAGGAATTGATAGATATGGTTCTGGATCACTTGTGTTTTTGCTCATCAATGATTTTTCAAACTAAGGCACTTGAAATTTATAAAGAGTTTGCTTCTGTAATGGATTTAAAAGACAATGATTCTACTGTTGAATTTAAAGCATCAAAAGGCTGGCTTGATAAATTTTTAGAAAGACATGCTATTATATTAAAACAATGCTCTTGTGGGGGTTTTAAGACATGAAATCAAGATTTTAATGAATTTATTTCTCTAGTAAAAGAAAAAAAATAAGCTTTTATGGCGCAGAAAACGTTTTTAATTGAGATGAGACTGGGCTTTTATATAAGCCATCGCCTTCAAAAAGTTTAGTTACTCGTTTAAGAAGAGGTATTAAAAATACAAGGATAGAATTACAGTCATGTTGGCATGTAATATAAAGGGAAGAAAAAATAAAACCTGTGATTATATGAAAGTCTAAAACTTCAAAAGCATTTAAAGCGTATAATAAAGATTTTTTATTGTAAATAATTTACAATAAAACAGCTTAGATGACTTCTGCCGATTTTAACATGTGGCTTTTTTTTCTAAATGTAAGATTTAAAGTTAGAAATAGAAAGATCTTATTGATTATTGACAATTGCGCATCTCATAAAATTATTTGTGAAATTACACCGTAGAACTTTTTTTTGCCAAAGAACTACTTTTAAATTGCAACCTCTCGATACAGGTATAATAAGAAGTTTTAAAGCAAAACATGTCCGATATCAACTTTCTAATATAGTAAGTAATATATATCCGACTAGTAATGTATAAATTTTGTTTAAAGAAATAACTAAAGAGATGCTGTTATTTATTCAAAATATGATTAAGATGTTTAAGTCAAGAAACAATTAGAAATTGTTATAAGAAAGTTTTAGAAAATATAACGCGAAACTCTATAAAATACACTCTTCAATATTGAATCAATTGAAAATTATTTCATTTTAACGACTGATCTACTTATTCCTGTTATATTAGAAGAATCGGAATTCCTAGACCTTGACATTAATTCAGCAGAAGTGCTAGATGTTTATACCGAGACAATATCTCAAAGAAATTTCGATAGTAAAAAAACGACGAATATTCAGACCTAAATCTTTAGAGGCATAAAAATATGTTCCTAATATATCAATAGATTAAGCCTTCTGTTATTTAGAAAGTTTAAAAATATATTTTTCTAACCAACAAATGAACCTAAGCATAAATGATTCGTTGAAATCACTTGAAGAGCAGTTAATTATTGATAAAAAAAAGAAATGGGTATAAAACCATTTTTTATTAATTAATTAAAAATTCTTAATTTGAAAAAAACAAGTTTCTTTTTTTTTGCAGCACCTCGTTTTTTTTACACTTTTTTAGAATCAGTCAATAGTCAAAAAAGAGAGATAAGTGTATGTAAATTTTTTGAATATTTTTTTATGAATGTTTTTTTAGTCACAAAATATTGTCATTAAAACAGTATATTATAATCCTATAATACTGCAAAGAAAAGTATATTTTAACAATAACAAATTTTTAGTTATAACGTACCTGAAAACGTTACAAATATGGTCAGACACATAATCATATTATTTTTTTTAAAGGTTTTCACTAATAGAAAAAAACAAAAATTTTCATAAAACAACAAAAAGGGTATCAAGGTACAAAATAAGCTTAATAATATTAAGTGCGTAAGATAAATTAATTTTTAAGTTTTCGAATGTAAATTTAAGTATCGAGGATAGACTTATGGCGACCGTGAGTTATAAGACGATTTTGAGATTAGAGGATATTTTTAAAAAATATTTTAAATATAGAAAAGGGGTGTAATAAAAATTTTTATATTTTTTTTTATTTTACACTCGCAAATAGTTGCTTAAAAATCCAGACAGTTTTTATTTTGAAATCGCGCTAAGTGGCAATAAGCTTTTTATAGGCACCAAATTCTATCATAGTCTGTGTATGCACTTAAGGATATTCGGGATATATAAATTATAGAGAATGTTTGGTCTGCATGTGATATAAAAATACTGATTTCTCTTAAAGCCGAAAAATAAACACGCCGCTGATTAGTAATAAACATATTTAAGGTGTTATATAACATGCAAAATCAGCGCTATTGACTGTTAATTTCTGTTTAGTAAAAGTATAATAAACCCTCTTTTTACCCCTCACAACCTCCTTTACACACTATTAGCTATTATTAATACTTTTTCGGTTAAACTTGCGCTTGAAGAAAAAGCTTACCATTATTTTGACTATTTTACTAGTGCATATTCATTTAAACTTCACTGAATATCACTATTTAAGACTAATTATCCGCAAATAGCCTTCCCTAATTAATTACAACACTCAGAAACATTAACTCAACCAATTTTTAATTCATATGCAATAATATTTAAGATATAGTTTTTAAGCATTTATACATAATAAAAAATATTACGCGCATACTTCAAAGAAAACTTTTAAGACATTATTTTCTCGCAAACTTATAGTAAAACAGCAACTTAATTTACAACCCCAACAAAACCATCGTTTTTTTTTCTTTTGTTATATGTCATGTTTGTTCCGTTTTCACATCCTTTACAAATCATTATATTTTCAATAATACCAATACTTACTAAAAAAATGTTTTGTGTTATGAAATCTATAAATTGTAGGTCAATAGTTTTCTGAAATTCTCAAGACGTTTATTTTTCTCATCTAAAAATGTTTATGCTCTTCCATTTTTTTACCGCTGCCTTCCTATGTAAGAGGTAAGTATTTTTATAAATAACCGTCTTACAATCCTAAAACCTCTTATAACTCACATTCGCGGAATTATTTAAAGTTATTTGAATAAATAATTAGGAATTACATTAATCAATCAACATCAAAAAATGATAAAAAATTGGGTTCTACAACGACATAGCCATTCATATTTTTTAAAAAATCGCTATCCGTAAAAGGAAATTACATGATTCTTATTTGAAATAAGCGTAAAATCACGAGTTATCTTCAGATATAATAATTATATATTTTTTGAAACTGACATATATAGTCGCAAAAAATATAATTATTATATATGAAGATAACTCGTGATTTTACGCTTATTTCAAATAAGAATCATGTAATTTCATCTAACGGATGGCGATTTTCGAAAAAAAGGGGGGCCTAAGTCATTGTCGAAGCAAAAATTGTTCAGTTGTGTTATTAATGATTAAAAGTTGATCTAATAATAAATTGAATAGAATAGACTCTCTTAAGTGCATGAATGAGTGAGTGATAAGCGTCAAAGTAAAATAAGTAGTAAATCAAATAAATTCATAAAAAACAAAATTGCCTGTATTATGCAGAGTCATTTATAAAATGAAATTTTTTTATAGACAATCTTAAAAGCTACGTATAATTTGAACAACAAGAATCAAACGGTAAAAACCACATTTAGTTATAATTTTACAGATTTTTAATTATGTATTTGTTTTATAAAAAAACTATTAAAATTATGTGCGAGTCTTTTTTTCAAAAAAAAAATGAAATATTTTTGATTCTTTAACCTTGAAAATATAAGATCGAAATTTATAAATGGTACGACAAATGTTTCCGAAATCGGTTAAATCTCATAATATTGTTAATAACATGTTAAAATGTGTGATTGCAAATGAAGAGAAAAGTATTATTTTAAATAAGACGTGAAGATTCTTAAAAATCATGTTAAATCTAATTTTTTATTTTTGTATTAGAATATTTAAAATTTTAGAAAAAATGCAAGAAACATATTATTTAGCTAGAATGAATGTAAAAATTGATCAAAGATTGGTTGAGACATTTGAAGCAGTTAATATTCCGCTATATATGCCACAAACATCGGATTTAAGATTTTTCAACAAGATTACACCGGAAAACATATTCATGAAGTGTCTCATTATCGTATATACACATATTATTATTATCAAGAGAAAGCCAAAAAGCATTTTATAATCATATTAACCAATATTTGCCTACTTATAATCTAAAAACGACGAAAATGGTGTTTAAAACCTTAATATTAAGAGCGGTTTTTGTAATTTAGGTATTAGGAAAAAATATCTGATAAATAAAGCCAAACTTTTTGAGCAAAACAACAAAAAAAGTTAGTTAAGCGTTAATTGGGGTAATGTTCGATTGAAAATGACAATATTTTTGTATGAAAAGTATTGTTTGATACTATAGAAAGTCACTCATTATGTAATTGAAACCATGAAAACTTAAAGCCATATTTAAAAATTATAAACATGTGACGTGTATAGCACATATTTTACATAGGTTTTGTAAAAAGCTTCGATCCATATCGCCACTTCCAAACTTTATAAATGCTGAACTGAAACACGTATTAGTCAAAAAATGGTTAAAATAAAGATAGCTTTAAGAACTAAAAGGTGCTTAGTTCTCTAAAAAAATTACCGTTAAAAAGGTGGAGACAGTGACAGAGTTTCCTAAATCATTTAATTAATAAATATCACAAATATAGAAGTTGAATTAAATATTTTGATTTTTTTTTTAAATTTCGAATATACTTCTATATCTAATAATTTTGAAGATTAATAATTTATTATTGAACCTAAATAAGCTAAAGATGCATCTTTTTACTTCAAATCGATGAATTATTAGAAAAAATATTAATAGGCAGCAACTATCGAAATTTTTAAAGATGTAATAACCGAGCTACCCAATTCCTTTCTTAGAAAAAATAAGCTTAGATCATTAAAAAACCAATATTTGATTTTATTTTTATGATCTGCGAAATAACAAAAATAAAATAAAATATTTCTAATCATTCCGCTTACTACTGTAATCTAGAAGAAAGTAGGAAAATGGCATATTTATTAAATATTCTTTAGGGAGACATAACAGTAAAAACTTAAGAGATTTAAATATTTTATATCATGATAAGATTGAAAATTAGATTAAAATTTTAGTGTCTTGTCTCTTTAAAATCTTTATATAGATCTCTATTCCATTTCCCGACCATTTTAATCAACGTTTCATAGCTCTCAGCTTAGATAAAACCGATATAATAATGTCGAAACCCTTTTCCCGGATTTTTTATCAAATCAACAGTATATTTCTTGCGCGCAATTTTCTAAAAACTGCCTAGATAAAATCTAACTTGGTAAATTATTAATTTATTCATTGTTACCGTTGGGTCTCAACTCGTCTAAAAAAATTGGGTGGTCAACTCGCCTGAAATTTGAAAATAAAAAATTATTTTAAAAATTAATTTTAATCTAATCAAGCTAATTTTGAGTCTAATAAAATATAAAACACATTAAAAAAACGGTGCAAGATCGTGAGAGCGAGCAGATTTTTTCGGCCCACTCTCCCGGTCTTATAGAAAAATTAAAAATAAAAACGTACCATAAAAATGAAAGAAGCGAAAACTATTTTCAGATCTACTGCCTCAATAATGTTTTTAAGAGTCGAAGATGCTCTAGAATATCTTGTTGACGAAGAACTTTTGTCATTGGAAATGAAATGTCTATGTTGTTTCACCAATATTGAACTTAAAATAGATAAAGCCTATATCTTTGGCGCTGTTATACATGTCCATTTTCGAAGTGTCGAAAGAATTATGCCGTCTATAAAAACAAGTTTAAAAATAAGCCTGCAATTCATATTCATAAAAAACTACTCGCTATATACGAGTTTCTTAACGACAACTACCAAAAAAAGATTAGCAAACGATTGTGATATCACTAAAAGCACGGTCCAAAAACTCAAAAAGGTAATAACCTCATATATGTAAAAAAATAAGTTTAAAAAAATCATATTGTTAGGAGGAGAAAACAATGTTCAGATTGATGAAACCGTGATTTATAAGGGTAAGCCGATTACTTATTTATCTAAAACCCATGTCAATTTACCGAGAGTACCTGGATAGTAGGTCTAATAGAAAGCAAATAGGCAATATAGTGATTTAAGTTGTGCCAAATAGAAAGATAAAGACGCTTACTATTTTGATTCAAAAACACGTCTTTTTAGGTTCTCTAATCATAAATGATGGTTATCCATCTTATCCAAAGGTCGTTTAAACTGTTTTTGTAATCAGGAAGTCGTAAACCATTCAATAGGAATTAAAAACCCGAATGGGTTTCATACAAATAATATAGAAAACCTTTGGTTCCAAGTGAAATACTGTGTTAAAAAGGGGTTAGGTATAAAAATGACATACATGAGAAGTTTTTTAAATAAATTTATATTCAGATACTATATTCTAAAACAGGGTGAATATTTAGAAATAGGTAAGTTTGGTTCGAGGTACCATGCTGGATGATTGATAACAATGGTTAATTAAAAAAATTTGGTGGATGTCAGTTTCGTGCTGTTTTTGATATTTGGTGCTGTTTTTGAAAAATTAAAAAAATAAAACAAAAAGGATAAAATAACTATTTTTTCCAATCAAGAAAAAATGTACCGAAATATTATTTTTGCAGCTAATTTGTGAAATTAAATAACTTAATGAGAAGTTCTCATTTTGATCCTGTTTTTTCCAAGAAATTGTTATGCGATTCCCAAAACCATAATTTCAGAGGCTGAATAATGCGTATTTTCATACGAATTTTTTTTTTCTGAAATTTTAGCAATGTAAGGGCGAGGAATCAAATTTTTCAAAAAACCACCAAACTTACATCCAACTTTTTTCTCCACATTTTAATCTTTTTTGTTGTTTTTTTATCTAATTTTTCAAAAACAGCACCAAATATCAAAAACAGCACGAAACTGAGATCCACCAAAATTAAATAAAGTTTTTAAAGTAAAAAAAAGCTTTATTTAGTAAAAAATAACTCTTTCTGAAACTTCTAAAAAAAACCATAATTGGGTTAAATAAAATTTTAATTAACAATACTTTCTACCCATGCCTTCCTCTTTTCCTCAATATTATCATCAGTAAATCCAAATGCAGTATCAATTATTGATATTTCAGTACTCGTCGTTCTATGACCAGTATATCCAATCCAGTCATTAACAACAAGACCACCACCAATTACCGAACTACCTCTATTGACAGTTCCAATCATCACTCTAACTCCAAAAATACTTTCAAGTCTCTCCATTTCATCTTTAGTAATATTTGGGTGCACTAACAGGCCAGCATTGTTGACAACTGAAAATGTGCCAACTAGCAACTCATTTCCGATTCCTTCTTTGATAACTTCAATTTTTAAACAATCAGAAATTTGTTCAATTGATTCGTTTGCAACTTCAGGGTGAACAAGTCCAACTTTATCGTTACAGACCAAAACATTACCAAGTGCGTTAAGTCTTTCGTTAATTGCACATATTTTAATATCTTCAGGAAGACTGTTTCTGAGATGATTAAGCTCTTGGTCTGATATTGTTGATGGAACTACAAGTCCATTCTTATTTCCTTGACATTGTGAGCCTACGGTTTTGATACTGTTGATCGATGTTTCAACGATTGGAATATCAAGATGTTTTTGGAAGTATGAATAGAAGTTTCTACAGTCACTTTTCCCGATTATTACGTATCTGTTCGTTAATCTTGCATATGCGCCTATTTCTCCGCTTCCTTCGAAATCAATTCTGAATGACATTGTGGGGTGGTTCTTAAATTTTAAAAATGTGGTGATTTTAAAAATCATTGTTTAAAAAATTATTTAAATTTCAAAAATGTTGTAATTTGAAAAAATTAGTAATTTTGAATTTAACCCTTAAAGAATTATTTAATAAAATTCATTTTTTTTTTACATTTATAATTTATTAAAAAAAATTTTACAAAACCAATATAAAAACATCTCAAAAAAATTAAAAGTATCTATTAAAAATTTAAATTAAAAAAAATAAAAAATAAAAAAAATCTGATTTAAAAATCTTTGAAATGTGAATAAAACAATGAAAACAAAATAGTTTTTAAAAATAAAATTTTTAAGAAAAAACAATATGAAAAAAAAATTGCATGATGAAAATAAAAATATTTGATTTTTATCTAAAAAGATTATTCCGATGATTCATGATACAGTCCGTCTCATTATTATATTCTTCTCATTGCATTATTATATTACCCTCGTTGCATTATTATATTACTCTTGTTGCATTATTATATTCATCCCGTTTCAATATTATATTCCCTTCGTTGCAATATTATATTCCCCTCGTTGCATTATTACATCCCCCGTTGCATTATTACATTCACCTAGTTGCGATACATGGATTTTCAAAGTTATAGACCCATTTATTCAGAAGTTATAGAGCCATTTCTTTCAAACTTATAGACCGTTTCTTCCTGACTTATAGACACATTTTTATAAAGTTATAGACACATTTTGCCATGTTTTTAGATTATACGTGAAAATTCACATCGATTTTTTATTTTTAACCCCTATTTTTAATTCCTATTTTTTAACCAGTATTTTTTTTCGCTTATTTTTTTAACACTGTTTTCTTATCCCTATTTTTTAGCCCTCATTTTTTGGCCCTTATTTTTTAGCTTTTAGTTCCCCCCCCCTAATTTCCATCTCATCATTTTTTAACCATATTTTTAACGCTTATTTTCAACCCGTATTTTCAAACCCTTATTTTTAAACCCACGTTATAAAAGGGGGGGGTAAAAACAAAGATTAATAATTAGGGTTGTTAAATAATGGTTAAAAATGAAGAAAAAACAGGGTTTGAAAATAATGGTTTAAAAATTAGGGTTAAAAAATAAGTGTTAAAAAATGAGGGTTTAAAAATGAAAGAAAAAATAGGGTTCGAAAATAAGGGTTTAAAAATTAGGGTTAAAAAATAAGGGTTAAAAAATAAGGGTTACGAAATAAGAGTTAAAAAATAATGGTTAAAAAATAAGAGTTAAAAAATAAGTGTTAAAAAAGTGTTAAAAAATAAGGGTTGAAAAAATGAGAGTAAAAAATAAGGGAAAAAATACAAGTTGAAAAATAAGGTTTAAAAATAAGAGTTAAAAAATAAGGGTACAGAAATAAGGGTACAGAAATAAGGGTTCAAAAATAAGGGTTAAAAAAGGGAGTTGGAAAATAAGGGTTCGAAAATAACGGTTCGAAATAATGGTTCGAAATAGGGGTTTAATAAATAATTAAATGATCTGAATTTCCGGGATAATCTATAACTCTGGCAAATTATGTTCATGATTCTATAAAAACGTGTCTATAAGTCTGAAAGAATGGGTCTATAACTTTGAAAGCAATGTGTATATTTGTCTGAAACAATGGGTCTATAACTTTAAAGAAATGGGTCTATAACTTTGAAAGCGATGGGTATATAACTTTGAAAACGGGTTTATAACTTTGAAAGAAATGAAGCTATAATTTTGAAAAAATAGGTCTATAACAAAAAGAAATGGCTCTATAAATTTGAAAACCCCAGTATCATATATGATACCTTAAGCTGTTAAAAATCGTCTATCCAATATCATATATGATACTTTTAGGTGTATAAAATCGTCTATCCAATATCAATATGATACTTTTAGGTGTATAAAAATCGTCTATCCAATATCATATATGATACTTTTAGGTGTATAAAAATCGTCTATTATATATCATAAAAGATACTTTTAGCTGTATAAAAATCGTCTATCCAATATCATATATGATACAAAAATTCTTTAAAGGTTAAAATAGCTAAGATAGTCTAGATTAGACAAATTATTTGTTTAAAGTTTATACAATACTTATTTAATTGCAAGGAGAATTTACAGTATTGGTTGATTTTTTTAAACAATTCTTGATGAAAATTTAAGAAATATGTCTTTTATGATGATAAAAGATGATCTAAAATAATATTAAATAAAGGCACTTATCATTTATTTTATTATTCAGTGTTGATGTAAAATCTATGGTTGTATTAAAAACCGGTTCAGTCTCACTGGACCGAATTTTCACTGGGCCGAATTTTCACTGGGCCGAATTTTCACTGGGCCGAATTATTTTAATTCTTTAGCAACTCCAAAAAAATATTAAAAATTAAAAAAAAAAATTAAATTAAATATTTAATTTAATGGGATTTTTTTAATTTTGAATATGTTTTTGGAGTTGTTAAAGAATTAAAATAATTCGGCCCAGTGAAAATTCGGCCCAGTGAGAAGTTACCTTAAAAACCATATTATTGAATATATAAATAAATAAGGAGCTTCCGCCAAATAAGTTTACATTTTTGGGGGTCTATCTTTTTTTTCAATTTTACCCTTAGTGTTTAATAAATGAAAAAAAAATCAAAAAAATCATATAATTAATTTAATATAAAATTTAAAAGACTCATTTTTTTCATTCCTATTTATCATAAATCTCAGAATATACATATCAATTAGCTTCTCAGTACTATGACGAAATAAAATTCCTCTTTTTATTACTGACAAACAACCTTCGATACTATTAATGGCTCGGTTAAATTTCATCAAAAGTACCATTTTCACCCAAAAAAGGGTGTACAAAAAAAATCATGATTACCCCAAAAATGCATACAAAAAAAAGATACGGAAGAAAAATTGGTTTTTATAAAAACACAGCGATCTAAAGATGATGTGATTTACATAACAATTATTATAACTTAAGAAAACAAGACAAAACAAGAAAAATACGAGATGTAGTAAGAAAAATTGCTCGGAAAACTTGTTACAGAGGGTGAAGAAGTTATAAATGAAATCTTGCACATAGGAATTCCTCTTAAAAGTTCCGAAATAAAAAAATCATTGGCAAATCGAAAATTAAAAATCTAGAAAAGCAAACTTGTTTGAATAATAGCGAAATAATTTCCGAGGTATTTAAAAAACTTGATTCTTCTGAAATAGCAAGGTTTGCAAAGCGAAGGTCTCGCAATAGAATGATCTTAAATGCGAGATATCTATCTATAAACAGTTTCGACGGTGTTGACAATATCCCGGAATCTTTAAAATTGAGTATAACTGAGAAAAAAGTTTTTGCAATATGACAGTGGATTGCTTGATAAAGAAAGATTAATTATTTTTATAAACTCAGATAAAATCCCACATTTGAAAATTTCGAATATTTGGCTAGCGGATGGTACATTCAGAATGGCTCTAATAGGCTTATTTCAAATTTACATAATATAGGTTAAAAAATTTTAATGGGTTTTGCCCTGTTATTTACGGATTATTATCAGATAAAAAAGTAAATACCTATTTAAGATTTTTCAATTTTGTTAGTCAATTGATGAATCGAGACAGCCAAAACACTTAATTTAGATTTTAGCAAGCGCCGATAAACGCTTTTAAAAAGTTTTTAAAGAAACAAAGATATTTATTTGTCTTTTTCATTTTTCACAAATGTTATAGCGAATATACCTAAAAATGGTTTGACAACATAATATTGAACAAATCAAGAATTTGATTTACAATAAAAATGCTGCTTGCGATAGCATTTGTCTCCATTCAAGACCGAATGAGAATGTTTAGCGAATTTCAAAAAGAATTTTTAGAAAAATTTAAAAACGAAAATGAAAAAAAAAAATACTCGAATATTTCGAAAATAATTTTCCAAGGTAAATCCCTTGTCTTAAATTCGGAATGAGTGTGCTTCGATCGAGTATTAAATGATATTCCTCTAACAACGAATGTTTGTGAAGAATTCAATAGGTCGCTCAATAGTTTGCTAAAAGGCAGGCATCCCTCACTAGTAAAAATTTATTATCTTGTATCGTACACAAAATCATATTCAAAATAAAACAATTGATGAAACTATTTGTATGCTGAAAATAAGAAAAACAACTAGCACCACAAAAAAATTAGAAATCTAATGAATATATGTGAAAAATATCATGAATATTATAATTTATTGTTTCTCAAAGCGGTAGCTATAATTTATGATTATAAAATAAATTATTTTTTTTCATTTTATAATGTTCGATTTGGTGATAAACTGCAAAAATTTATTTCCCCTCATAAAAAATAAATTAAATAATAAAAGATTTTTATTTAATTAACCAAAAAACAGAATAAAGATTATGATAACAAAATTTATTTTTTTCGCTGGTAGCAGGGGTATTTTTTTTAAAAAAAGACCCCCCCCCTTTGGGAGATGAAAATGACTGTTTGGTCCAAAATGGGCCAAAGGCTCATTTTGTATCAAACGATAAAATAGCTTTTCAGTTCTATGACGAAATGAAATTCCTCTTTTTATTACTGACCAACAACCCTGCGATACTATTAATATGTCTTCCAGTGAAACTATCAACAAATTCCTTAGAGTGATTGACGATTTTATGATCTAAAAAATATCTTTTTACTTCTGAATAACCTCTCCAGCCATCAGTATATAAAATTGATTCAGAAAGAATAAATCTTTTTAAGAAGGTATTTATCTCTTCTTTTGATCTTTTTTTCGTATTTTTTCAAGATTATTCTTATTTCATTACTTCTTTCTAGAACACCTAAAATCCATACGTCATCTACTTTATGACCTCTTTCATATTTCCTTTTACCAAACAACGATTCATCAATTTCAACAATATTTCCATTTTCTCCTATTTTTTGTATTATTTCTTAATACTTTTCAATACTATTTGATTTTTCTAATTTTCTTAAAGTTTTATAAACGACGTGACGGTATATAAGAGACCTCTTTACAATTTCACCTACAGAAGAACCAGCCCGTCATTTATTTAAAATAAACAATTTCATTAGATTTTTATCCACTCTACTAGTAAAAATTATGCCCTGAAATACAGAAGAGTTGTTTCTGCAATTTTTTTTTAAGTACAACACATTAAAAACTTTTTCTTAGAATGCCACCTAACTTTTGAACCACATTTTAAACAAACTTTTTGTGCTAATTGATGGCAGATATTTGAATGTAATTATTCATACTCTTTAAATTCTAATTTCATTCGATGGGACATAGTGGTAAAATTAAAAAAAAGATAGACCCCCCCCAAAAAAAAAAAAAAATTCAAACTTATTTGGAGCATTAACCATAAATAAATTTAAAAATATTTAGGGAATGAATTATTCGCAATGGTTTTTAAGCAAATACGAATATAATCGATGACTACTGTCACAAGAAGACGTGGAAAGTAATACCACCTCGTTCCGAATTTTAAAATAAAATATAATTGCAATCATTGTAATAGTGTATTATTATATAATGACAAAAGTAGGAATGAGGGGGTGAGGCGATACTATTGTACACACTACAAAAAAAATACATATTGAAAATATCTTATGGTTTTAGGATTTCATTTAACCTCTAAATGGCTGACCGGCGTTTACCGCCAAATTTTATAAGTCTGGGATGCAATTTTTTGAAAAAAAACAAAAAACATTAAAGATTAAATTTTAAATAAAGATATCAAAATTAATATATATTACATGCTGGCCCCATCTATTGCTGCCAAACCGAAGAGTTCTCTCCAACCATAGTCTTTAGACCTTTGGTTCTTGGTGTCCCGATAATACATCACTTCCTAAGCCTCCCAGAAGCCCAGCTGTATACACGTTTTCGTTTTTCAATGGCTCAGCAGGAACAGGTAATTAGTGGCATTTTACGGATTTTTATTTTTTCATTACTTATTTTGCCGAGATGCGTCGCCGCACACATCCCCACATCTAGGGGAGTCCCTTCTACTTCATTGCCAATGAATTTCAATTTCATATTTTATTTTATATTTTTAGCAATGTATTTAAAATATAAAATTGCTTTAATATTAACAAGTTATATTTACGATGTATTTATGTTTATTTATAAATGTGTTTTTTTCATTTGGTAAAAATAAATTCTTAAAAGAATATATAAATCAATTTTGGGTTCTACAACGTTTTTCGCTGCTTAAAAGAAATGAGGGTATGTATTGAAAGTATATTGAAATAAACATGAAATTATCTGTAAAAAAGGTTCCTCGGTTCAGTGATATATAAAGAGCCGTTATTGCTGTAGAAACATTTCTTTATATAGAAAACTAATCCAAGTCATTCTTTAACAGATGATTTAGTGCTTGTTTAAATGTAATTCACTACCTATTCTCATTTATTTTAAATATCTCAAAGTGTTGTAGAACCCATTTTCATAATTATGATATCTAAAGCTATTATAGTTGTTATTATTGTTCAGTTACCCGGTAAAATTTTGTCTCGCACATTTGGGTGAGTTGACGGATTTATCACAAAGCCAGATAACTCAGTGCTTAACACTATTAAATAAAATTTAAGTATCGTGGTATAAATCCCGCTGACGTCACTCTTTAATAAATAATGAAATAATGACATTAAGCGGTCATAACTATATAATTTTAGTAGTAATATACAGTTGTTTCAGTGTGGTATAACTGAATAAGACTTGGTCTAATATGACAATGAAGCAGAAGAGTCTCTCCTAGGTGTGGTGATGAGTGCGACAACGCTTCTCGCAAAAAGTAATGAAAATTAAAAATTCATGAAAAGCCAAATTACTTGTATCCTGCTGAGCCATTGATAAAACAAAAATCGCGTATACAGATGGGCTTCTGGTAGCTTAGGAAGTGACGTACTACCAGAACAGCAAAAGATAAAGTTCTAAAGAATATGGTTTTATTCAACTCTATGAGTTGATCGATATTGTCAGAATGTAATTAAACATAATAAAAACTCAAAAGCCAATTAAATACTAAAATTTTAAAAAAACTAAAAAAATAACTTAAAATATTCAGCTCACATATTTATTTGCTTCACCTGATAACCATGATTTATCTCTCTTTTGGGAATCCAAACAAAACCTAGTTTTTACATTTTGTTCTTTCTTAGTTATCATCGTTATAAAATAATATAAAACAAGAACAATTATAACCCATAACGCGAAGAATGTATTTTTGAAAGTCATATTGTTATTATTGAATATTGGGTATACCCAATCACCATTCAAATTATCGGTATAATAATTCAAAAACCTATTATAACCAATAAAAGTTAATATAACAGCAAATGATACAAAATAACTGAATTCATAAGAACCCCAAAACATCTCGAACAAAGAAACAAGACATGGAAATCCATGCATACACATATCATCAAAAAAAGATATCTTGGGATCCAATTTTTGTACATTTAAGCTATTAGGAACAAAAAAATAAAGCGGCCAATAAAAAATAAACACGCTCAAGGTAATACAAAAATTGAAAGATAAGAAAAAACTTCTTATGGATTTAAAAAGGCTCCATAATGATATTATTACAGATATCATATTCACAAGAAGAGAGATGTTGGTTATGTAAATGAATGATGATAACGAAAATTTACCAAACTCTTTTTCTTGTTCATAAGTCATCCAAAATCCTAACAAAGCATAGATGGATGTATAAAAACTAAACCATCTGAGGGTATCACGTAACATGGGATGGTAGTTTTATATTTTTTTAAAACCTAATTGAATTAAAAATGTTTTAATATTTGAAGGAATTTAGATTAATAAGAAAATTAATTCCCAGATAGCCCATGGTTAACACTTTTAATTTAATATTTAAGTATTGCGATCATAATTATTTTTCAAGTCAATTTTTTAAATAATCAGAGAATGAAATTAAGAATTGATAACTATAACAGAATATTAAATTGTTCTAATGTACTGCAGCTGATTAAACTTGTCGAATATTTTATAGTTAAACAAAAAGAAGCCCTTGGGTTTGTGAATAAATGTTATATAATTTAACTAAAATAAGTAGTGAAAAATAAAAATTCATGAAAAGTCTCTAATTACCTGTATCCTGTTGATTCATTAATAAAACGAAAATTGCGTATATATTTAAATTTTTATGAAAAATTTAAATGATATTTAAATTTCTATGAAGATTATAAAAGATATTTAAATTTCTATGAAAATTATAAATTATATTTAAAATATCACACAGATAATTATATGTTAAAGTTAATTCTTCTTATTATGAATTTTGATATCCAGCATTTATATATCTCGAATAATATACTCGTCAGTGTATTATTCCGGTGATGCTGTGAAAGATAATTATTGATATAAAAACATGAAAACTCTTTGTCTTTTTAAGTACATAATAATTTATATATAAGATTTATATATAGTCAGAATCTTTGAGCGACAATAAATTACCCGCAATAAAATTGATGGTAACTAAGTTTAATTAAATATTCCAAGAATTTACCTCTTAAAGAAATATTTATTTCTAAAAAAATACAAACTTCTAATTTAGGAATAATTTAAACATGTGATCTTAATAAAAAATATAAAAGTCGATCTAAAATGAAAATTTTAAACCTATAATTAGCAAATTAAATTTCGTAAAAACTTAATATTAACACTTTTAACTTTTCAATGACATTCTATAAACAATTAAATATAATTTCAAAAAATAAAATCTAATTTCATACAATTAAATCTAAATAAATCTAATTTCTATAATTAAATCTAAATATAATAAAATTTTAAATCTATTTATATAATTAAATAAAATTTAACATATAAAACATTGTTTTAAATATACTTTTTATAGATTAAAAAAATTTGAAACTAAAAAAATTTCATTAAAATACCTTAAAAAATATATTTGTTTTAAATTTCACGATAGATTTAAACCAAAAAATATTCAAAACAAAGTTTCATTTTTAAGATTGGTTAAAAATAAAAAGAAAACAATTTATAAAATTTTAAACAAAAAAGGTATGAAAGACAAAAGTTATAGATATTTTCAAATATTAAACTTTATAAAAAAAGAATTGCCACAAATTTATTCAAAAAATTCTAATAAACTTGAAAATAAAAATACCGTAAATAATAGAATGCCCAAAAAATTATTTGAAAATTATTTTAAATGTTCATCTTTAAATGAAAAAATAGAGTTTTACAATAAAATTGATTTTAATGATTTTCAAGGTTCCTCAAAAGTTTTTATGAAGAATTTTAAAAGAAAAATTAATTCTGAAATAATCGAAAGTATAAAAATAAAAGATCGCGAAAATAAAAAGAGAATCTTTAAACAACACATTAATCATTTAACTTATGAATTTTATATCTGTTCAATAAATAAAGATTTTAAAAAACTTATACCTTTAAAAAAAATGATATATTTGTTTATTGAAACTTATACTCATGAATATGACTATTTATAATCAATTTTGGAACCATTTTTTATTTAAATAATTCAAAAATTCTTTACTTTGCGATTAATCAAAAAAGTATATTTATAAAAAGTATATAAAAAGATATTTAAAAAGATATTTAAAAAGATATTTAAAAAGAAATTTAAAAAAGATATTTATAAAAAGTATATTTATAAAATTATTTAAAAAGATATTTATAAAAGTATAAACTTGATATTTGAATAAAAATCAAAAAATAATGTTGTGTTTTGAACAATATTTTGATTTTATTTGATGAAAAAAAAATCTATCAATGAAAATGTCAATGTATGGTTAACAATAACGATTTAATGACAAAATAAATCAAAATGTATTTAAATTTACCAGATTAGTCTTTGCATGACCATAGAATATTTAAAATCTATTTTTTGAAAATTATTAGTCGTAAATTTGATTTTTTTTATAATTTGATTTTTTTATAATTTGTTTTTTTTATAATTTGTTTTTTTATAATTTGTTTTTTTTATAATTTGTTTTTTTTATAATTTGATTTCATTTTTTTTTACTTTTAGTCGATAATCCACAATTTTTTATAATTTGAATAAATAATACCATGAATAGATTTATAATATTTAAATTATTTTAGGTTAGATAGCTCTGTGGTTAACACTCTTGAATGTAAAATTTAAGTATTGAGGTTCGAAATATTTTAAAGTCACTTTAATAAATAATTAAGGAATGCCATTATCTAATCAATAAATATAGTAGTGATATACAGTTATTTCAGTGTAGCATACCTGATTAAGACTTTATGTATGCTTTTATAGTGAAGTGGAATGAAATTACAATGTGGTGTTGATTTAGATGTGGATCTCGGGAAAAGTAGTGAAACTAAACATATTCTTGAAAAAATACTATTATTACAAGTATTTCGATGAGTAGCTGATAAAACTAATTTAATCTACAGCTAGGCTTCTGGGTAACAAATTGGATTTTTTATATTTCTGCTGAAAAAGAGTTATTTTAATTTTTATATTAATCCTTAAACGATTTTAACCAAAATAATAGATGCCCAATTATTTAATTTTTTTTTCTTTTTTATTGACTACCCTCCTAAAAATAATTAATATTTTTTTGAAAAAAAAAATTATTTTGCAAAAAAAATTAATTATTTGTTTTAAAACTCGTAAATTATTTTAAAAAATTTAAAATTTATTTTCAAAAAATATAAATAACTTGTCATAAATAAAAAAAATTAATAAACAAAGATTAAGACATTTTAATTGTAAAATGGACATAAAAAATTCTAAAAAGTAAAAATACAAAAAATTCGAATTTTAAATTCATAAAATTTTTTTATGTGAAGTTATTTCATGAAAATTATTGATCGCCTTTTATATTTTAATATCCAATATTATTATTTGAAAACATTAATGTTTTATTTTAGTTTTAATACTATTATTTAGTAAAAAAATAACACACAATCCCACCCCACCTTCACTCATCAAAAATTCTGATTAATTTACTAAAATCAACAATTAAATCAATCATTGGAATGATTTTTTTCCAAAAATTCTAATTCAGACATGTTACAATAGATATTAAAAAATTAAAGATATTTTTTACATTTATTTGTATAAAATTACATTTTAAATCCTAAATAAAGTAAAGAACTATAGATTTTTTATCATATAAAAATTTATAAATCAAAAGGTCATCTATTTTATTATTATTATCAAAAACATTTCTAAAATTTAAAATAATTAAATATATATTTATATATGTATTTATATTGGATACCATATTAATAGTTTACATAATAAATTTTTTTTGTATTAATGAAATTTCAAAAAATATTCTAAAAAACAGGATTTTTTTTGCAGATAGTGCCATCAATTTCTTTTTTGATCACATCATAATTTATTTATAGGAAAATAGGAAATAAATGGGAATGGAATTATCCATAAAATTAATTAAAAAGTTTGAAAATTAAATTTTTTACAATATATTTAATCGGTTCATTTTATAAATATTTTGTTTTTATAAAATTTTAAAATGTATTTGTTTGAAAAAGAGTTTATGATTTTTCGAAATTTATGAACATTCTTTTATTTTAAAGGGGAGCTTGAAATACCTATGATATAATTAAAAGAGTATTTATAATAAATCACCTAAATATACTCAATAATAAATTAAAATAATTGAATAAAACATTCAAAATAATAAAAATATTTTATAATAAGAAATCAATTCACAAAAATTTAAACATAGATTATAATTATACTTAATGCAAACAAAACATACTTTTCGAATTTATTTAAAAATGAGATTCGTCAGATGTCTCTTCATCGTTATAACGGAGGAAATATTTGAAGCATGGTGTTATGCACAGATAAACGTCACACTTTTCACATTTAATGAAACTTGTTGATCTTTTGACGAAAAATTGTCTGGAATAATTACAGTTTGGTCTTTTAAGAGCCTTAACAGGATAATGTTCGAATTTTGATAAATTCTCTTCAGGCGTATTAACTTTATTATCAATTTGGGATTTTTCAATCAAATAATTGATTATTTTTTCGGTAAAATCATAGTGGCTAATTTTTTTTCATTGTTAAATTGTTTATAGAGTACGTAGGAATTATGAAAAATGGCACGTCCTGATTTCTCCTATAGGCGAAACCAGGACAGTTCGCTACGAAAAAAATATCCCGGGTTCGTCTATAAAAATTTAAAAAAATATTATAAAACCCTACATATGACTAATATAATTTTAATGAAATCAAAAAGAGGAGGTATGATTATTTTATACGATTATTTTATGTATAATTTTGATCGTATTGTGTCGGCAGAAAAACGATGGCGATGTCAAAATAGAAGACGTGGATCGGTTCTATACACTTCAATTGAGAATGAATTTTCACGATGTACCGATCACAATCATTTAAAGGATATTAATAAAGCAAAAGCGCATGTTGTTAGAATGAAAATAAAATAATCGGCTTTAACCAATAAAACTAGAGGTGAAAAATTAATTGTTGAAAAAACCAAAGATTTTAATGATGAAATTTTGACTGCTCTTCCTACATTTAATACCATGCAGAATATGATATCATTAATAAGAAATAAACAAATCCCAGATTTTTTTCCAAGTATACCCGATTTTCCAGAAAGATTAAAATTAAATCATAGAGGAGAAATTTTTCTTAGATGCGATTCTGGAGTACATGATCTCAGCAGACATGTCATTTTCTTTTCTGAGTTTAATGAAAAAATAATACGAAAATCAACGGTATGGCAAGTCGATGGAACCTATAAATCCGTACAGCGTAATTTTTCACAGTTAATTACTATATATAGCGAATATGTGGGTAAGTTTTATCCTCTAATATATATTATTGTAAACGAAAATAGAAGATGCATATACAAATGCCTTCAACAAAATAAACGAATTTATATGCAAATCTCCTGATGCTATAATCATTGATTTTGAAAAATCTCTAATGAATGGTATTTCAAATATTTATACGGCTTCCAAGCTTTACGGCTGTAATTTTCATTTTGGAAAAATGTTATGGCGTAGGATTCAGCTCGAAGGAGTAACAAATGAGTATAAAAATAATGAAAATATTTTAAGAATTTTAAAGAAATGTTTCCATCTTTCAATATTTACCAAAAAAAAATATAAGAAATTTTTAGTAAAATAGAAGTTAATTCAAAAAACAATGAAACGGATAAGTAGATTTTATTTTTAAAATATTTTAAAAAATTATTTATTAAAGGTGAAACAACATCAGTTCCACATATAATATTGAATTTTGGTCGTGTCATTTGAGGATTCTTTTGGGTTTACCTAGAAAAATTAACGTTGCTGAATCATTTCATAGAGATCTAAATCAATTAACCATGATAAAGCAACCGAAACGTGCAAGATTTTGGGAAATTTTATGTGACAAAGAAGAAAAGACAAGAATAATAATTTCACAAGAAAGAAATGGATCAACTATATTCATTCCTAATATTTATCACAAAAAGGAATATAAATTATAAAATTCTGCAAAAAATATTGATGAATTAGATTTTTTTGCTATTTTTAAGATATTAGATATCCTTAATATCTAAATAATTAAATAATTTTCATTCATATTTTTTGTAGACGAACCCGGGATATTATTTTCGTAGCGAACCATCCTGGTTTCGCCTATAGGCGAAACAGGGGCGTGCCCTAAACAAATCATTTCGAGTTGGGGAAGGTAAAAATTCATAAAAACATTTTCTTCAGTGAATATCTAGGGCATCAACTACCCTAACTGTATTAGTGTGGTCTCTCTTTTAAATACACCATGTCGAGTTGTAATTGGAGTTTCATCAAAATATATGATGATTCCATCACCACAAATTTTCTTGATTTTTTTTGTCTAAAAAATAGGTTAGTTTGATCAAAAAGTTTATAGAAATCTATTACGTTTTTTTTTAATGTTCATTTATTTTAAGTATCGGAAACTGTACTTCTGCAACTTAACTGAAATAATATTTCTAAAACATTTCCATAATCCAATTTTGAAAGACAAATATTTTATTTTTGTTCTATTGTAATTAGTTTATGAAGTGAATTGCCGATTTTAGCACCGAAACTTGGTATTTTTGTCTTTTTCATAATATATATTATTTAATATATTACCAAAACATTACAAATAACAGATGATTTTATCATACCAAATTCCTGTAAAACTCTAAAAGTTTCTTTGCTATATAGATCTCTTAATCTCTCAAACTCTTATCTAATCATATCAGGTGTTTGTACAAATGTTTCTTCTTCATTATTTATAAAAAAATATTTATTGAAGTTTTCTAGTCATAGAATTTTTTTTATATATTTATATTTGGTTCTTTATTATTTTTTACCTTTTATAATATTTTATGCCGTTTTTGATATTATATGCCGATTTAGAGATTATATACCGTATTTGAAATTTCATGCCGTTTTATAAAAAAAAAACACATATAAATAATAATCTTTTAATGTTATAACTATCAAAAGGGAAATTAAGAACAGACTAAAACATTCGTTTTTTTTGGAAACATTTTCATATTCATAAATTCATATAGATATCATTCCAGCATTTTCTTTTCAGTACCGTATTGCAGTTTAAACTTATGTTTAACATGAGCCAAAGATTTTCTATATTCTCAGTATGAATAGTAGAATCATCAGGATATATAAAATTATAACTGTGATTAACAGTTAAATGAGAATAATTAGGATTGTTTCTTAAGGCTGCATATGATTGCCATTTATCACTAATTATAATAGTTCCAGGTCTTACATGAATTTATATAATACTCAAAAGAGTTTCAGATGTTCTATTTTCAACTAGGAAAAGTAAACACTTTCTAGTGCAAGCTATATCATACCAAATACCCATTATACTTCTGTAACACGATCTACATTATTTTTTCTTTTGAAAAAAAAACAAGATTCGTCTATTTCGATAATTTTTGGTGTTCCATCTGTGTTCAGTTCCCCTTTCTGAAAATTAGATTCTTCAATCAAAACATGTTGATATGTTTTTCTACAAACCAAACACCAAGCAGAAACAGTGTTTTTATATAAATCAATAAAAGAACTTATTGTAGATTGAGAATATTCTTTTATTCAAAAAAACATAAAAAGAAGTACATCTTTAGAAGTTTTATTTAAATCCTCAAAAAAAATGAATTTTTTTCTGATTGAAATTTTTTTTTCTGTGAAGTGCAGTTCTACATACCCAAATAAAACCATCTACAGACACCTTGCTTATTAAAGACATTTCGTATTCACATGAACATATCGCAGAATTTGAAGCTAGTCCAAAATTTTTGTACTGTTCTATTATACCGGAGCACTTTTTAAGCATAAAAAAATGATCTCATGAAAAACTGCAAACTAATAAGTATCTTCATTTAATGTCTTATTGGAGGAGAACTTTTCGGATTACCATATAAAGCTCTAGA
>SDVU01000014.1:0-30883 GCA_016256075.1 Dictyocoela muelleri | reverse complement strand
ACTCCTTTGGTATATCATAGAAATTAGTTATTGTTAGATTGTTGTTTTTTCTGATTCTATTGACCAGCGTATAAATATTCTTAGGTTTATAAACTATATTTTTAGAACAAGAAGAAGTAACGTTGGAAATAATACCCCCCCCTGATTCTTGGGTTGACAGTGCTTTTTTCTTTATCTTAGAGTTAAGTAAAACTTTCTCGAATTTAAGATCGTATTTCGGGTGGTTGTGTTTCGATTTTTCAAGAAAATCATACAACTTATTAGTTTTCAAAAGAGACGTACATCCTCTCTTGTTACATCTCCAAACAACTATATCACCGTTTTCTTCTTTATAGTTGTAAAAATATCCTTCAAAAGCAACTTTTTTTTCCTTTATTGCTTTTGATAATATTTTTTTCTAAGTTCAACACCATTTAAGGGTTAAAAAATTATTCGGTGATTTTTGAACTCAACGCTCTAGAATAACATGTGAGATAAATTGGAAAATACTTTTTAAAGAACTTTCAAAATAACAAAAATTTTCAAAAACAAAAACATTATTAAAATAAAAAACCCACTGGTATATTCAGAGTTTTTTTTTTATTTTTTTTAGATGGGAGGGATCATGCCAACCCCGAGAGTTATCTCGAACCCTGGTCTTTGACCTTTGGTCCAGGTGTTCTAATAATACGTTACTCTTCAGCTACCCAGAGTCACAGCTGTATACGCGATTTTCGTTTTATCAATGACTCTGCAGGATACAGGTAATTATATGCTTTTTCATGATTTTTTTTATTTATTTATCAATACTTTTTGCAGGGATGAGCCACCGCATTATTTCCACATCTAAAAGAGTTTTTCAGCTTCATTGTCATATTAGACCAAGTCTTAATCAGCTATACCACACTGGAAAAACTGTATATTAATACTATATTTCTATAGTTTTTGACCGCTTAATGTCATTCCCTCATTATTTATTAAAAGGTGACGTCAGCGGGATTCGAAGCACGGTACTTAAATATTACATCCAAGAGTGTTAACCACTGAGCTGTCTGGCCAATGCCAGTATTGTTTTGACTGCCAAATTACGTGAAACAAATCCAATAAAAAATTAATTATGAAAAATATTTTTTTAAAAAATTTATTTATCTCAACTAAAAGACCTCAATAACTTTTTTATTTTTAATGCAAGATTTAACATTTTTTTATTACAAAAAAAAATAATTTGCGTGACTATTTTAGAAGTAGTCCAAAAAAAATAAAAATGTTGAATCAGGAAATTTAAAATATTATAAATTTCTAATTTGTGTTGATCATTTTTTTTTACAATTTGATAAAAAAGAAAATCTTGCCCAAATAATTATATTTTTTAAAATGTAAATTTAAAATTACTGTGAAAATCAAAATATAGTTAAAAATAGATAAATTCTAGATACGTTACTTTTACATTATTATCTTATTCTTGTTGGGTGCGATGCGTCCTTAAACAAGAATGAATACGATGATAATGAGAAAGGAGTAATATTCTTATAAGTTTACACCCCAAGAAGTTGTCATATCGGGGTTGTCTATTGGTTAAAAAGAAAGAAGAACAAATATATTTGTTCTCTGTTTTATTGTAACACGATTTTCTATTAAAGCTATACATAGCTGAGAAATTAAATAAATAAGTGGTTTTTCTGAAATTATATTTTTGTTTTTAAAAAGAAGTTTTCCGCTGATTTCACAGGCAAATCCAACAATTCTAAATTTTAATTTAATATAAGATGATAGAATAGTATATATTAAATTTAATAATGTTTAATAAATTAAAATGATATTTTTTTAATAATTTGAAAAGATTTAATTTATTAAAATAATTTTAAACAATAATAATTGTGGCAGCGATGCGATACACGCGCCAACATAGAGATATTTTTAAGAAAACAGGGGTTCTAAAATAAAAAAATATTAATCATAGCGCGTATAGCGTGAGAAACACGAAAAACAAGACGCTTTAGAGTATCATTTTTCAAAAAATAAAATTTAAGATCGTAAAATAATCCCTAAGGATGTGTTTTTTTAAACGATCTTAAAATAAATTTTTTTATAAGTTCCTTGGGTTCTTTATAGATAATGCCGCCTTTGATTTTATATACCGTTTTTTATTTATATGCCGTTTTTTAATTTATATGCCGTTTTTGAATTTATATGTCGCCTTTGAATTTATATGCCGCCTTTGAATTTATATGTCGCATTGAATATTTTTAAACAATAAAAGGATATATAAGAAACAATTAATGTTAATTTTGAAGTATTATTTCGAAACGTGGTGAAAAAAATTAAAAGATTATGTCATTTTTCGATAGAAGACACCGAAATATACATTATTGTTATTTATCTATACTTTTATGATTTTAAAAAATTCAAAAGCGACATATAAATTAAAGGCGGCATATAAATTAAAAGACTGTAGATGTCTATAAAGAACCGTTTCTTTTAGGTTTGTTTTTTTATAATGATCCATCATTTAGGGAGTGTTATTTTTTTAAAAGATAAATTTTTTTTTAATTTAAAGTAAAGATTTGAATCTAGTTTTAAAAATATGCCTTTAAGTGCTCACTTTTCGAGTGGTTACGCGCTTCGCGCGCAACAATTATTGTTTTTTTTCATTTTTTCACAACTACTCCTATTAAAAAAATGTCCCTCTATGGTGTATCCTTTTTTTCAATCGCACAATAATTAAAGTATTATATTTTTTGTATTTTTTAAGGATAAAAAAATAATCGTTTTTCGGGATCGGGGTTTTTTACGATTTATATAAAGGCAATGTAACATTAGGAGGAAAAGAAGAAAAATGTGCAGATAATTGTATTTTTTTGTTAAATTTATGATTAGAGTATTTTTTTAAAAAAAATAAAAATCACGGAAAAGGGTACTCTCTGGGACCGTCTTTCGCTTAATTTTTTATTAGAAATCAAAAGGAAAGTTTTAGATCACTTGATAATTTTCAACGAAAAAAACATATGTTTAAAATCCCCCCCCAGAAAATAATCAAAAGCAAATCAAATTTCAATCAATCGAAACATCTTTTAAACAAATCTCTTGCACATTATTTTGAATCATTTCAATTTTTTTAAAAAATAAAAATAAAATGAGACCCAGAGGGCTCCATAAGCCTAAAAATCGCACACAAAATATAATTTATTAAAAAAATAGAAATTTTCGTATATTGTCCCTCATATGACAAGAAATTAGCAAAATGAAAAACAGATCAGAAAAAAAAATATACTTTTTAGAGTTACTCCGCATGATATTAGCAGGAATTAAAAAAATATTCTAAATCTTACGAAATATAGTCTAATCAACCATTGATTAATAGACTATATAAAGTAAGATTTAGCATATTTTTTTAATTCCTGCTAATATCATGCGGAGTAACTCAAAAAAGTATTTTTTTTCTGATCTGTTTTTCATTTTGCTAATTTCTTGTCATATGAGGGACAATATAGAAAATTTTAATAATATTAATTTTTTTATTTTTTTATAAAAATTATTAATTATATTAATTTGATGGTGTTTTAATTTTTTATAAATTTAAATTTTGAAATAAATTTAATTGTTTCATATTTTGAGTAATTTTTAAAACATATTTCCTAAATAGGAATAAAAAAATCCAATTTTAAAAAACAATGAATTCAAATTTTTTATTCTTGCTTTTCTTGCATGTTTATAATGAACCTATTAACTTAAAGTTTGTAATTAAGAACAATGACGATAACAAAGAAGATATTGAAAAGTTTATGAAGACCATAACTGAAAAATTAATAAAAAAATTAAGAAATGATTATGATTCCGAACATGAAGTAAATGAAAAAGGATCTGAACCTGATATTAATGATAATGGATCTGAACATAGCTTAAATGACAAAGAACCTGAACATAATATTAATGATAAACGATCTGAACGTGATTTTAATGATAAAAATATCAATAGTAAAATTGCATCTTCAATTTCTTTGGTTACTATAAGTAATGATCAAGAAAAAAAAACGGGGTATAAAGATGAGAATTTTGAAAGTAATAAAAGTAATTATAAAGGTAATGATAGATCTGATGTTTCTATCAAAATGAATTATAATTCAAATAATAATATTTTGAAAAGTATAAATGATAAAAGTATAAATGAAAAAAGTATAAATGATAAAAGTATAAATGATAAAAGTATAAATGAAAATATCTTTAATGATTTAGAAATTGAGGAATTTAAAAATGATGAAAATTCAGTTAAAGATAAAATAAACATAAATCCGGAAATTATTGAAAAACTAGCTAAACTATTTCTTAAGGTAAAGGAATATTCCGAAAATAATTCACAATACCAGTTGAAAAATACAATAGACAAAATAAACAGATATGAGGAGTTTTTAAAAAATGAAATATTTATAAGCGGTTTAGATATGATAACGACTATAAAAAATTATTATGAAAAAATTGCAAAGGAATTTAAAAGTGATAACCCGGTAATTAAGAATATAATTGTTTATGAGAATAATGGTGAAATCAGAGATTATTGGGGGATATTGAAATTTAATAATGAACTTATTGATGATAGTGGCATTTTTAAGGGTCTAAGAAGTTCGAGCAAAGGTATCTTATCAAGAATTGGATTTTTTAAAATCAATGATGAAGATGATGGTGAAGATTATAATTATTTAAAGAAATTGCTTGAAAGATTAGCTAACAGTCTAAAAAAAGATTTATATCAGATATTTAAAGAAAATAAAAAACTCTCGATGATAGATAGGCTTATTTATTCACGAAATTTTGTAGATCGGGGCAATTGTCAATATGTTTGTGAATGTTCAGATTTTAAATGTGAGACACCTTGTAAAAGAATTAGATGTATTGAAAGAAGTTAATTTAAAACTAAAAGAAGTTAATTTTACCTGAAAGAAATTAATTTTAAAATGAAAGAAATTAATTAAATTATTTGTAAAAATATATTTTTATTTATAATTTTAGATTTAAAATAACTTTATATTTTATTTCAAAATTTTAAAATATATTTAACTTCGTAAATATAGATATATATTACATGCTGACAACATCCATAGCTGCCAATTCGAGGAGTTGTCTCCTACCGTGGTCTTATGACCTTTGGTTCCTGGTGTTCCAATAATACGTCACTCCCTAAGCTACCCAGAAACCCAGCTGTATACGCGATTTTCGTTTTATCAATGACTCGGCAGGATACAGGTAATTAGTGCCTTTTCATGAATTTTTAATCTTCAATACTTTTTGCCGAGATGCGTCGCCGCACTCATCCCCACACCTAGGAGAGTCCCTTCTGCTTCATTATCATATTAGACCAAGTCTTAATCGGTCATACCACACTGGAACAACTGTATATTAAGCTATATTTCTATATTTTTTGACCGCTTAATGTCAATCCCTCATTATTTATTAAAGAGTGACGTCAGCGGGATTCGAACCACGCTACTTAAATATTACATTCAAGAGTGTTAACACTGAGCTATCTGGCCTGTAGAGATATTAAATATTAAAAGTTTATTCAAATAAATAATTAATTGTTTTTTAACTTTTTATTTAATTGATTTTTTTTTGTTTTTTTAATTAAATTTAACAATATAAAATCCGATTAAATTAAAAGTAGGAAAATAATTAATTGTTTATCTGAATAAACTTTTATTTATTATCTTTTATATTTTTTTAGATTGGCAAAAAATTCGAAATTTTGATAATTCAACATTTTTAGAAGTCGACATATTGTGAAGTCGACATATTGTGAATTCGACATATTGTGAATTCGACATATTGTGAATTCGGCATTTTGGGATAAAACCTTAATATACAGTTGTTTAGGTGTGATATAGCTGATTAAGACTTAGTCTAATATGACAATGAAGTATAAATGACTCTTCTAGGAGTGGAAGTGAGTGTGGCGAAGCATCTCGTCAAAAAAAGTAGTGAAAATAAAAATTCCTGACAACCACTAATTACCTGCATCCTGCTGAGTCATTGACAAAATGAAAATAGCGTATACAGTTGGACTTCTGGGTAGGTATGAAAGTGACGTATTATTCGAACACCAAGAACAAAATGTCTAAAGACCAAGGTTGGAGACAACTCATCGAGTTGGCAGTCATTGATGTTTCAGCATTTAATATAAATATATATATATACTATAAATTCGCGGTCATAATTATTATCAATTTTGTAATAAAAAAGAAGTATGTCAAAAAAAATATAGAATCTAAAAAACAAAAATATCAAAATGAGCAGAATTAGTCAAATTTAATGTACATCGAGTAAACCTTTTGGCATTATTTACACTTCATGTTCTGTAATTATTGTAATTTTTTAAAAGGTCTAGTTACCCCACATATTCCAACAAAAAAATAGCGATCAGAAATAAAATATTTATAAAATAGCCATAAAACACCGCTAAATTATTTAAAAATCTTTCTAAATGCAAATATGTCTTTCTAAAAATTGATAAATTTTAATTTAAAAAAGATTTTCAAAAATGGTGCCTATTATTCATTCGAAATAAATTAATAAAACTGATTTATAAACATTAGAAAAATCACATGATTACTTTTAAAAAAGAATTGCACGAGAAAAGTAGATATTTAATCATTAATTAATCCCAGTTCGATCAAAGATATATATATATTGATGTTTTTAGAGTATAATATTGAAGTACTTCTGGAATTTTTTGTCAGAATGCCAAGGTATTTTGTACAAGATCGATTTTTTTTGTTGATTTATGTAGATCAAAATCTAATTTCAGTAAATATCGAAGATTTTTTAAAGATTTTCTGAAATACAAAGAGAAGATTCTAAACTTTTAATTACAAATTCTGCATCTTATATTATATCAGTATGCGTAAATCTGATGTTTATAATTTCATCAAATGCATATACATATATATATGTATATATATATATAGCACGATTTCCGACATAATTATTCTCTATATAAGATTTAAGGTTCTCCAACGGGTTATGTCTCTCTAATGAAACGATGTAAAATTAATAAATTATATTGAAATAAGCTTTTAATTTTCTATAAATAAACATTTCTGGTTTAGTTTTCTTAATAAACCTATGATTTATATTTTATAAAAAATAAACCAGAAACGTTTATCAACAGAAAATTCAAAGCTTATTCTAATATACTTTATCTATCTCTTATTATTTCTTTAGAGTGTATAATTCGTTTGATAAGAGATTACATTACAAATAATCAAATATTTTTATCGTTTTTCAAAAATTTAACCTTGAAAATTAATTGGAGAAAAAAATAGAACAGGTTAAGATATGAACAATACCTAATTCGGTTATTAAAAATAAGAAAAATTTACTAGAAGCTGTTTCGGGCTCTTTTTAAAATTTCTTTATAGTATAAGGAATTGTATTTTTATTTGCCGTGATGATATTATTATTTGAAATACACGGACTGGATCAAAAATCGGTATGTCATCTAAGAATTTATTAATATTGTAAATAATTAAAGAATTATAAAGAAATATTTGTTTTTTAGTTGCAAGAAATATTTTTCGATAAATTATGCTGTTTAACTGCCTGAAAATATTGATTTAAAGAAGAATAAATTAATAAAAAATTTCTTTAACTGTAAAATGAAACAGAGTATAATTTAATTATTTTTTAAAAAAATATAAAAAAAGACATATACAATTTATTGTTTACGTAAACTACATACATTTCATTAAGTATCGAACGTATTTTTTAATTTTAAAAAAAAATTATCGAAAAAAATTATCGAAAAAAACCAATTCTCCTCCGAAAATATTCATGAATAGGCGTTTCTTTATTTCAATAACACATATATCTTTTTAAAATTTTAATTCGCATATTCAACAATTTATCCATACTATATAAATTATCTTCCTTTTCAATTTAAAATTCATTTAAGTTGTAAAGTTATACTAATAAATGGTATTTTTTTATTAAAAGTGATAATTTTTATTTATTATGGCTTAGCGACTGCTTAAAAAATGTTTTAATTTTTTTCTTTTTTTAGGCAATAGCTATTTATTTTTAAACTTGTTTTTGTGACAAAATCTATACCTATATAGGCTCATATATAATTAATTAAGAACTAAATTAAGAAACGAATCGGTTAAAAAAGGGATATATCTTACTTCATAAATGCATATATAAACGCATATTCAATCTCATAAATGCATATATAAATGCATATTTCATGTGTTTAAATGCATATTTAAATGCATATATGTGGTTGCTCTAGTCATGATTTAATTAACAATAAATATTAAGAATTTATCAGCCATAAAAAGATGTTTAAAATATGATGACACAATTTTTAAAAAATTATAAATTTACAATGCTAAAATACTGATATTCTCGTAACTTTTGTCAATTTAGGCAAAATATAAAATTTAAATATTAGAAATTCAAACGTATTTTCATTTCATTTGCTCAGTTATGGCAGAAAATAATTATAAGTAACCTAATTTATTTTAAAACTATCAAATACCACAATAAAGAAATTAAATTATAAATCAATGTGCAAAAAATTGGTTTACAACATAAGTTTATAAAACATAGTTTTGGTTTTCTAGCACGTGATGTACACATACCAACAATATTAAAAGTTTTTGGTCGGATTTTAATATTAAAAGAAAAATAAAAATACTGTTAAAAGATGCGATTTAGATAGTAAAATAGTTAAATAAATTTAGAAGAAAAATATTTTGTTTTAGTAAGAGGCGAATTTGAAAATATATTTGTATATATTCTAATAAATTGTTGAATTGGATTTGTTATAATTAATTTTAATTAAAAAAAAATAATAATTTATTAATTTATTTTTAATTTTATTTTTTTAAAATTTCAATCCAAGACCCCCCTTGATGCTAGGCATCTTTTAAAACAAGCCCCTTTTTTTAAATTCCATAAAAGTTTATCTAAAATTTAAAAAACAATAAAAAATTGTATGTTACTGTGAAATTCGCTATATTTTTATATCTAAACCAGAATTATGAACAAAAATATCACCGTGTTATTTCAAATTCGTGTAAAAAAACCATCTAAAAAAATCGGGTATTTAATCTAAATTTAAAAAACGCTGACATTTTGTTGTATTATAAAAAATTACTAAACTGTAAATATTGTGGCTTGGTCAGATAGTATGTTGAGTTTTCGCGATCGAGTTTTTAATAAATAATTTCCAAATATATCGATTCATTTCAATTTATTAGTTTTTAAAAGAAAGAACGGGGTAAGATCGCAAAAATGAATTCAAGTAGAAAATTTGTAAAATAAATATATGATACTTGAAAAATTCAAAATGATAGCCACAAAAATTAACCAGGATGAAAAAAAAAATGTCCGAACTTCTTTTAAATAAAAGAATACCCTTATTGTTTGAAGATGATACACGTGATTAATTTTCTCAAGTCAATTGAATTTTTGGATGTCTTAGCATAGATGCATGCCTTCAAAGAAATCTCACACATATGTAACTGGAATACTAAAGTTTAATTAGACGTCTTAAAATAATTATTGAGCACGATAAAATATATTAAATCATCTCATCAGCAGTCATGGGTTATGCTTAAACTTTCATCTTAAGCAGAAGTACGCCCAAGAATCATCATAAAAATATTATAAGAGACTTTTATCCGTAAAGAAGAGAACTTCTAAACAATAAGAAGATACCAGTGAGAAATCGAAACAAATTGTCGGAATCTATCGATTTGTCTTGATTGGAGATAAATCTGCAAATTCGAAAACAACAGGGAAATTTCTTTAATGAAACCGAACATGTAGCAAAGCCTGAATTTTTCAAAATTCTAGTAATGATTCACTTAGTAAAAAAATTGTTTTAAGATGAGAAGAGATAAAGAAGACGGCGATCCTTGCGAACAGTGGCCCCCTTATTAAAATATAGTAAATTAGGATATGGGCTACCATAATATCATTCGGGGTATAATTAAAAAAATATTGTGGACATAAATTAAATAAAATTTTAGCTTATTTTAATTTAGATTTTTATATATATATTGTAGATAATGTTGCAAAAAATTATTAAAATATTATTAAATCTTAACAATATTGAATTTATTGTTTAAAAATCAGGTTAAGAATCTCCAGAAATAAAATATCGACGGACTGTTTGTTTGAATAGTTAATATATTTCTTTCTAAACTCAAATTCATTCAAAAGGCATCAATATTAGATTTCATAACTCCATGTCTAGAGCTAATAGTTAGTTTAAGATGTGACCCTAAATTTTCAATTGAATTTGTATGATCACCATCAATATTAGTAAAACCTTCCGTATGATTAACTATTAAATGGGCCCTTTTCACTTTTTTGGCTGCGCCTGGATATGAAGGGTATCCGTAAGTAATCAGAATGCTTTTGGGTGATATCTTTCTTGAAATAACATCTACTAATGTTTCTATTTGTCGATTAGGTACTATCTCAAGGAAAAAAAATTAAATTATTGTTTTCTTCAATTCCGCCAAATAGACAAGTAGTTTCCCGAGTTTGATCATCAATAGATGTTGGAGATCTTATTTTACCAGGCCGCGTAATAACCGATTCATCGAATGCACTCGAACTCCCGGTCCTCCTATTCGACGGAAACGATTATCATATATTTTGGAAAATATCGTTAATTTTAGACTTACATCTTATATAAGTCGATTCTGAAATGCAAGTACTTAATGCAAACGATAATTCCTCTCATTTAGCAAATACATAAAAACTAAATATAGTAATTCATTTAGGAGTAATTTAGAGCCTTTGAAAACATCAGGAAAAATAGAACATTTTTTTACGGCATTTTTTTTACATTACATCTATAATATATTTGTTTCCTTATACCAACATCAATTTTCACTTCCGTAGTTTCAACACCTTGGCATCTTATGTCAATACATTGCTTTTTGTTGCATATAATTCTCATATCTATTAAAAAACTTAGTGCCTCTGTTTCTGAAATAAATAAAGCCGAATTATATTTGATAAACATGGGTAAAACTTATTATTCATATATAATAAAAAAAATAAAAAATGCTTTCCTTGCGAATAAAATGTTTTCCTTGTGAATAAAATCCTTTTCTTGCGAATAAAATGCTTTCCTTGCGAATAAATGCTTTCCTTGCGAATAAATGCTTTCCTTGCGAATAAAATGCTTTCCTTGCGAATAAAATGCTTTCCTTGCGAATAGTGGACCCCTTAAAGAAGGCCACTATTCGCAAGGAGAGCCAAGAAGACGTTAAAAATAAAACATCTTTATTACATAAATGTACACTCAATGTGAATTTTATATTTCCTTGTAGTGTACATTTATGTAATAAAGATGTTTCTTTTTAATAGTCTTCTTCATCTCTTCTCATCTTAAAAAGTGTGTTCGTAAATTTTTATTTTCAGAACCCTAAATACTTCTGTTTAAAAGTTTGGTACTGTTTCAAAATAAATAATCACCTTTGCAATGTAAAAATTTTAGAAGAGAGAAAACTTAAAATAAAAACGAGGGATATTTTAATGTAGGAACTCCAGTAGTATAGTTATTTTTTATTCTTACTCCACGGTTGTAGATTTATACTATATTGGGGCAATATACTATAAATCTACATCGTAGAGTAAGAATAAAAAAAACTATACTACAGTAGTAAACACATTAAAATAACCCTCGTTTTAATTTACAGTCTTCTCTCTCTTAAAATTTTTATATTGAAAAGGTTATTATTTATATTGGAACAGTACCAAAAATTTTAAGCATTTAGGAACATGAGAACTACTGAAATATATAAGAAACGATAAAAAGACATTAGAAATTTTCGTGTGCTAAAAATAATACCTACTGAAAGAAAATGTTTAATTTGTGGGTCTTCTTTAGAAAGATGTCTAATTTTTTTTAAAAAATATGGAAATCTTTCTATAGAAAAGCAAATTATTTTTTAAAAATAAAAAGATAAATTAATAAAAATATTGTGCATTATAGATATAAGCCGTTTTTGAATTTATAAGCCGTTTTTGAGTTTATAAGCCTTTTTTGAGTTTATAAGCCGTTTTTTTAAAATTTTAAATTTTTTTCAATTAAAATGATTTAATGACTGCAAATCTACAATAAAATAGTTTATCCTTTTATATTTTCCAGAGTATCTTTCCTAAAACGTAAATTCTGTCAAATAAAAATCTAACATATAATGCCTTGTTAAATATTGTGATCTTAAACGATTTTTAACATGATGCCAAAGACTCTCGATGTTTTGAGTGTGAACTATTGGGTCATACTGGGACACAAAATTTTGGCATTATTTACTGTTAAATGCTGATATTCATGATTATTATCCTGAAAATAAGAATGCCATTTATCACTTGTTATTAAAGTGCCTGGAAGTACATATCTTATTATAATAGGTATAAAAGTATTTGCAGACCTATCAGGAAGAGTAATCAAAATACTTTTTCGAGTTCTACGTTCTAAAATTCCAAACACCCATGGCCCATTTGGCAAACGTCCTACATTGTATTTACGTTTTGAGAACATAGACTCGTCTATCTCTACTACTTCCGGAGAAATATAATCTTCGCAACCGCCAATAAAAAATTTCGAATTGTTTTAGAGAAAATCTCTGCAGGCCATTCTATATTTAAGACACCAATCTGAAATTTAATATTTATTAAATCCCCAAAACGCATTCATAGCTAATTGTGAGGAATCAAAAGACCAGAAATATATAAAAGTCATACTATCTTCAAACGGCTTTTTAAAGCGTCGAAAAAAAGATCCGGTTTTAACAGAGACTTCTTTCCTATGATTTTCGTTGCAAGACCAAATATAACCATCTACATTTCTTGATTTCTTCATTAAAGCCATGAGATTTTCCACATATACAAGTACAAGAATTTATTATAAGTTTGTATTATGACATGTTTTCTAGTATCTCGATTTTTGAACAATTAAACATCTTTTTTTAATATTTTTTTTGAAAATTTGACATTGAAGTTTTCGCCTTCTGTTTGTATTGCTTTTTCAAGGTTAGTTGATGAAATAATGTCTGTCATGCATATTCTCATTATAGGGGGCGTCGAAATATTTTTAAAAACGACTTATAAAGTGTAAACGGCTTATAAATTCAAAAAAGACTTATAAATTCTAAAATGGCTTATATCTATAAAGCACCCAAATATTATATACATATATTACATGCTGACAACATCCATAGCTTCTAACCCGGTGAGCTGCCTCCTACCTTGGATCTGCGACTTTTAGTTGGCAAGAGATAATTATAAGGGCGACGGGAAAAAATTCCAAGAGTTAATTAAAAAACTAGAGAGAAAATTAAATGTGAGGGAGAAATTTCCGTTGCCTTTTTCTCTCTTTAATATGAATTTTGCTATTTATAACATATTTTAAAGTTACAGATTATCAAAAATTTAATTATAAAAGTAGAGAGGGAAAGGAAGGGAAGCATTTTATAATTATTCTTTGCCTCATTAATATGAATTTTACAGTTTAAAAAAAATTTAAATTTTTCTTTACGCCTTTATAATTTTCTCTCCGCCTTCTAATTCCCGACCCTTAAAATCTCCCCTACCCTTATAATTAACTCTTGCCCAAAATTCATATTGAAGGGAGAAAAAAATCAACGAAAAATTTTCCCGCTTGTTAATTTTCCCTCTATTTTCTAATTAACTCTTGCTATTTTTTCCCACCGCCTTTATAATTTACCCGCCGCCCTTATAATTTACCCGCCGCCCTTATAATTAACTCTTGCCCTTTGGTTCTTGGTTTTCTGATAATACATAACTTCCTAAGCTACCCAAAAGCCCGGCTGTATACGCGATCTTCGTTTTATCGATGACTCGGCAGGAAACAGGTAATTGTTTCTTTTCATGAATTTTTATTTTTCACTACTTTTTACCGAGATGCGTCGCCGCACTCTTCCCTACACCTTGGAGAGTCCACCCTGCTTCTTTGTAATATTAGACCAAGTCTTCATAAGATATACCACACTGGAACAGTTGTGTATTAAACTATATTTCGATAGTCATATACCTCTTAATGTCATTCCCTCATTATTTATAAAAGAGTGGCGTCAGCGGGGTTCGAACCTCGATACTTATATTTTCATTCAAGAGAGTTAACCACTGAGCTTATTGGCCTAATAAAAAAATTATAAAAAAATTTAATGTAAGTCATGGGTTCTCAACCGGGTTACTCACGACCTCTTTTTTGAGAAATCGTCTTCAAAAATAAGAAACCAATTGAATCTTATTTATTATGAGCGTCAATAGCGAGTTATCTTTAGTATTAAACTTAATATTTTTTTACGGGTATTTATAAAAGTTTTTAAAAGGTTAAACAAGGCTTATGTTTTTGAAAACTCTATATATGGTTGTATAAAAATTTAATACAAAGGACAAGTCTCGATTAACGCTTATTATAAATAAGATTCGTGTAATTTTCTATTAAAGAAGACGATGTTCTCAAAAAAGAGGTCGTGACTAACAAGATTGAGAACCCATAAGTTATATTGAATTATTTTATTAAATTTTATGTTAATTTTTTATTTTTTAAAAAAAAAAAATAATAACTTATTTTCAATCCAAGGTAGCCCCTTTAATCTATACATCTTTCTAAAGAAAACATAGTTGTTATATTTAAATAAGTTTCATTTTTTCAATTATTTAAAATATTTTATTTAAGATACTCTATAATCCTTTATTTTTTATTTATTTAAGAGGTAAAAATTAGTTTTTTTTTTCTGGGAGTAGAAAATGTTATTCTAAACCAAAAAAACATTATTCCCAAATAATTTTTAAAAAGTATTGAATTTTTTGCTAAAAATCATTTTTTTGATAAAAATCATTTTTTAATAAAAGCACAAAATAAACCCATGTTTTACGTTTTTAAATTCATTTTCTCCACATCACCAAACTTAAACGAAAAAGTTCAATCATCTTCAATTCAACAACCTCCAGTTCAATCATACCTATTTCAATCACCCCCATTTCAATCATCTTCAATTCAATCATCCCAATTTCAATCATCTTCAATTCAATCATCCCCAGTTAAATCATGCCAAGTTCAATCATCTCCAGTTCAACCATCTCCAGCCCAATCATCCTCAAATGAGTTACAATCACAAAATAACAAAAAATCATTTTTAGAATACTTTTCTAAAATTCAACCTAGCCATCCGGGTAATATACCTTTTAATATTAATCAATTTATTCACCCAAACGACACTAAATATTTAGATATTATCAACCACAAATTTGGTAACCAGAATGATCAAAAATGCATATTCCATGGTTACCCTATACAAACTGATATGAATAGAATTCAATCATTTGGTGAAAACCCTTTAACTAAAAATGAATCCGAAATCATGAAAAATAAACAGTTTAAACCCCGAATCAATAATCAACCTATTTTCAACAATTTAAAAACTGATTTTAGTTCTGCACAACAACCTGGAGATAATTCGACAAGAATAAGCGAAGATTTTATAATTTTTTCCAAATCACTGCAAAATATGATTGATATTAATAATTTGCTTTCATCTAATCAAAATAATTTTCAGATCTTCCAAAATAACATTTTGTCAGAAACAAATTTGAAACAGCCGACAGTTCTATCAGATCAAAATTTTTCAAATTTAATAACACAAATCAATTCATTAGCAACGTCATTACCGAAAATTTTAATTGATCAAATAAATACAAAAGAAAAAATTGTCAAAAAATTAAAACTTATAAATCAGCCTGGTTCATCAGGTTCACAAAAAAATGATAATTTTTTATTTAATTTACCTGAAGATTTAAAAAAAGCAATTTTGGACAATGAAAAAAATATCGAGATTTATAAGAATATTAGGTCTCAACAAATTTTACTTTTAAAAGAATTATATAAAATAGTTAAGAATCAATATGAAAGGCACCTAAAAAATTCGGAATAAAACCAATGGGTGATATTTATAATATTTCTTTAAATAAAAATATTTGCGATTTATTATTTGGTTTTGGCAAAATTGGGCTTGTTTAGAAAGATTCTACCATGAGGTGGGCTTGTTTAGAAAGATATCTACCATGAGATGGGCTTGTTTAGAAAGATATCTACCATGAGGTGGGCTTGTTTAGAAAGATATCTACCATGAGGATGGCATCTTTCTGGACAAAAGCAATTTTTAAAATTTAATTAATGACCCATATAATTTTAAAATTAATAGATAAAATATTTCAGAATGTGATGGCATAATTTAATTATAATAAATTTTAAAATATTGTCAGTCACAAAAAGATGTTTAAAATGTCATGGTACTTTTTTTTAAAAAATTTATAAATTTACAATGCTAAAAATACCGATTTTATCGTAGCCTGTGTCAATTTAGGCTAGATATTGAACGGTCCGCACCGAAGGTGCATCGTTGGACCAAGAAATTCAAATAAATAGATTTGTTGAAAGATATTTTATTTATTGTACTCTTGTTGTTTTTCTTAGCTGGTAGGTAGTACGATGGCACGTTTTCTCTTCTCATGATGGGTTAAAATTACCACTTTATTTATAGTTTTTAAATCACAAAATAATATTATAATTCTGTCAATGTTCGATTGCTGTCATAGATGTCTTTTATGTTAACTCAAAAAAATAAATCATCAATCACGACATTTTATGGCGATAAGTTTCAATATTGTAGGGCATCTTGCACCGCTACATCCTCCGCCTTCTTAAAAAATTTCAAATTCTTTGTCCCTATTTTCACGATCTTGTTGTTTTTTTAACGTGCACACTATTTCCGCTATTAGACATACTCGATATCTGTAAGGCCTGTAAATTTTGCCGTTATTTTGTCTGGGTTAGAACATTTTATGTAAACTAAATCGCTTTCATTAATATTCATAGGATTTATTTCTTTTCTTTGTGACCATTGATTTTGCTTTTCAAAAATAATAGATATAATTTTATTATCATTGACAAGAAAATTTTAATTATAAGTTTCAAATAGTGGTTTTTGGAAAATATGTCATACGGCGCAAATCCAAGTGTTCATTTATTCGTAAGGTTTATTCCTTTCTAAATATTTTTAGTTGCATTTTTTAGGTTTAATGATCTACTTAGTCTCAGGGCTGCAGATATTTCGCATTTTATTCTTCCAATAATCGAATTTCCAATAGGGTTGTGGAAGGGGGATGTGCGTATATGTTTTATGTTATATTTTCACATTAATTTGGCGAAATTTTCAGACGTAAACTGTCTACCGTTGTCGGTAAGACATTTTTTGGTATGTTATACACTTTTAATCATATATTCTCAATGACATTTGCAAAATGATGAGGAATGAATGTTACCTATGAATTTTATTTCAGTTTAACTTTGAACATGTCAGATATGGCCACGACGTAGATTTCTTGGTTCTACCCCATTCATACAACCCAAAATTTTTTTTGTAAAATAAAGAAAAAATACCCCATAAGACGTTTTTTTTCTTTATTTTACAAAAAAAAATTTGGATAGTATGTCGGGGCAGAACCGATTATGTTTCGATCCTTTTCGTTTCAAAATATGAAGTCCTAATTGGACCTTTTAAATCTACTGCAATGGTTTCATGTCGGTTGAAAGGTTCGGTTACAAAGTTAGATAAAATCTTAGGCGAATAATAAATTTTCTCTTCATTGCATTTTTTACAATTCTTACATACTTCTGATATCACTTTCTTCATATTTCTCATATGTTGTAATTTTTAAGGGTAACCATCATTTTGTTATTCCCAAGGTGTATTAATAGTTCGTGAATAGAAGTAAAGTATTTTTTAAAAGTTTCATAGTTATTTTCCGATTTTTTTATTTTAATTATATTTGGTTAAAAATATTCAGTATGTCATCAAATCTTGAATTTGTAATTATAAAAGCACGGGATAGAATATATGCGTCATTATTATTCTTAGAGCTTATTTGATTGAAAGTATGGTTATATTATTCCAACATTAAGAGCCATCGGTTGGTTCTTTTTGATATGTCTCCTTTGAATGTAAGGTTTTTAGTGTCAGTGTATATTTTGATATTGGAACCGAAGATTATTGATTTTAAATGTCTTAAAGCTTCATGTATACTAAGCACTTCTTTTTCCACTATTGTATAGTTCAATTCCGAATCTTTCAATTTTTTACTATAAAATCCGTCCACACGTTCTTTTGACGCAGAACAGCGCCTATTCCGAAATCTGAGGCATAACATTTCAGATCAAAATCAGTTGTAAGGTCAGGAAAATGTAATACATTTTGTTTCTTGATTTCTTGAAAGATCCTATTGAGTTTGTCATCATCGTCCGCAAAGCAATTTATGTATCTTCTTTTACACTTGAGCTTGTCTTATAGGCTAGTAAGGTCATCTGTAAGATTTGGTAATTATTTACTGGACCAGTTGATGAAGCCTGGGTTTTTTTAGTAGATTTCTAGCTGTGGGTTTTTTGTACTTAAAATCTTCGATCTTTGATATCTCTGGTTTAAGTCATTTTTCACAAATAATGTGTCCTAAAGACATTATTTCATTTTTCCCGAACTCACATTTATCCAAATTGACTGGGATATTGTTATCACTTAATCTTTTCAGCACGCTATCTACATCTTGAAGATGTTTGTCAAACTTCTTCGATGCAATCAAAATATCGTCAATGTAAAAGTATGTGTTTGTTAATTCTTTTGTTATTTGGCAGTGCTAATTTGAAAGTATAGGAGGTCATTTGTTAGACCAACAGCGTTCTTAGAAATACCTATGTATTCCCTAAGAGCTTGGAACCCGTTTTTTCTTGATCATTTTTGTCATTTAATTTGATAAAAACCTTGGGTTAAGTCAATTTTTGAAAAGTCATCACAGCTATTTAAGCTGTATAAAATGTCCTGTATCCTTGGGCTGAAATTATATACTTTTAAGTTATTTTTATTTAGGCTTATATAGTCTACTATGAGTCTTAGTTTTCCATTTGACTTTCTAATGAAGAAGGCGGAGAAATAAACGATGTATTTTTTTTTATTGTTTTATATTTTTTCAATTTCTCGAGAGGCTTCTTTATATTTTCCCTAAATGAAATATGGACGCCATATTCGCATTTTGGTGGTTCAAGAGTACCATTAATTTCGATCTTATGTTCAACACTCTTTATTTCTCTAAGTATGGGTCCTTTCGCTTTACATTTTGTGATCAATTTATTCATATATTCTTCGTTTATGCTAGTTTTGCAAATACGTGTTTTTTCTAACAACTTATCATCATAAGCTGGCAATGTCTTTTCTTTGTTTCTCGTTCAAATTCACAGTCATCGATCCTCATTATTTGATTTTTGACATCTAAAACAATATTGTTTTTAAATATAAATTCTATTCCTAGAAGGAAAGGATAATTTAAGCCATTTAAAGAGTATGACCTTTCTTTTATTTAAGTTTTTTGTCATTGAAAACGTTATGTAATCTTCGATATATGAGCTGGCTTTCGTGAATGTCACGTTTGACAATTCAATTGTTTTAATTTCAATTTCGGTTATTACAGCTTTATCGTTCCCGTTTATAATTTCTTTGGATATATAGTTAAGTTCAGATCCAGTGTCAAGAATTTCTTCATATTCTTGATATTGTATGTAATTGGTATGTGTACTGTTCTTGCAATGGGTTTTAGTTCTTGCAATGACATTAGTTTCTTATCAGAACTATTAACATGTTACTTTTTATCTTTCGTTTTTTTGCTCTACACTCGTCGTCATTATTTGAATGGATTTTATGGTATAAATAAAATTTTCTTTAAACGGAGTTCATGGAGAATATACTCTTTTTTCATATACCTATGCTCGCTCTGTGATTACAATGTATCCGTGTAATATTTATTTCGTAATTTCATTACCTCCTTGTTAAGGTTTTCTATAACATACATTCGGTTGTCAGGATATATTCGTAAATACTTTTTAAATCTTTTTTAAAATATTTCGACAATTCGAGTTTCTTCTCATTTGCTAAACCATTAAAGAATACTTCATGCACCTTAAGAACAACTAGTTGATTCTTCAGCCTAAGTATATAACGATTTTTTTGACAATTAATTTCAATCTCGCTCAGGTATTTCTTATATTATAAAGTAACATTGTGTAAAACTTATGAGTCTTTCATGGTATTTGTATGATGTTTCGTCATTATATTTTTTTTCAATAAAAGATTGAGATCATTACTTGGCCCATTTAGTGGGCCTATCTTATATTGTATTTCAATGCTAACAATATGTTTCACTACATCTATCTGGGCTTATAAACTCCATCCGCAGACTCGAGATATTTCTCTAATGCGCATGTCCAAGATAATACACCTTGTTGTTCAAAAATACTGTGGATATTTATTTTATGTAACATTTATAGACCTGTCAGGGCATTTTTGCATTCGAAAGTTGCCTGATCAAAGTTATTGGAAGAGTGTATCGTTTTTTGATAGACTCAATTTCTTCATGTATTCTGATTAATAATTTCTTTATTTTCTTTCTTGAATTGGGGATAACCGTTTCCGTTCCGAAGGTGCGTCGTTGGACCAAGTATTTTTAATAAATAGATTTGTTAAAAAGGTTTATTTAATATACTCTTGTTGTTTTTCCTTGCTGTTAGGTAGTGATGGCACGTGTTCTCCTCTCTTGATGGGTTAAAATGGCACGTCCTGGTTTCTCCTATAGGCGAAACCAAACGGTTCGCTATGAAAAAATACCCCGGTCCGTCTATAAATATTTAATACAAATATTATCAACCCCTACTTATGACATATATATTTTTAACAAAATCAAAAAGAGGAGGTATGATGATTTTATACGATTATTATATCTATTACTTTGATCGTATTGTGTCGGCAGAAGAACGATGGCGATGCCAAAATAGAGATGTGGATCAGTTCTATACACTTAAAATGAGAATGAATTTTCACGATGTACCGATCACAATCATTTAAAGGATATTAACAAAGACAAAAGCGCATGTTGTTAAAATGAAAATAAAAGAATCGGCTTTAACTAATAAAACTAGAGGCGAAAATTTTATTGTTGAAAAAACCAAAGATTTTAATGATGGAATTTTGACTGTTCTTCCTAAATTTAAAACGATGCAGAATATGATATCAAGAATAAGAAATAAATAAATCCATGATTTTTCACCAAGTATAGCTGATTTTCCAGAAAGATTAAAATTAAATCATGGAGGAGAAATTTTTCTTAGATAAGATCCCAAAGTAAATGATCTCCATAGACATGTCATTTTATTTTCTGAGTTTCGAGAAAAAATAATACGTAAATAAACGGTATGGCAAATCGACGGAACCTTTAAACCCGTACCGTTAATTTTTCACAGTTAATTACTATATGTGCCGAATATATGGGTAAGTTTTATCCTTTAATATATATTTTATTGCAAACGAAGACATAAGATGCATATACAAGTGCCTTCAACGAAATAAACGAATTTATATGCAAATCTTTTGAAGCAATAAACAATTTTTTTGATCTCTAATGAATTTTATTTCAAATATTTATACAGCTTCCAAGCTTTACGGCTGTAATTTTCATTTTGGACAAATGTTATGGCGTATAATTCAGCTCGAAGGATTAACAAATGAGTATAAAAATAATGAAAATATTATAAGAATTTTAAAGAAATGTTTCCATCTTTCAATATTTCCAAAAACAAAAAAGTAAAAATTTTTAGTAAAATAGAATTTGAAGCAAAAAACAATGGGACGGAAAAGTTGATTTTATTTTTAAAATATTTTATAAAAAATAATTTATTAAAGGGGAAACAACATCAGTTCCTTCACATAATATTGAATTTAGGTCGTTTCATTTGGGGATTATTTTGGTTTTACCCAGAACATCTGGATCTTGCCCCAAATTTCCCCCACCCCCGGGGGGAAATTTTGGGAAAGATAAAAAAAATTGATTTTTTTATAAATCATGACAAAACCTATGCAATTTCAAATATACTCGAGAAAATGACAGATTACGATTTAATACACCACCTTTTTGATAATAATTATTTACACAAAGAATATTGTTGTTCAAAATGGCATAAATCTTGTGTTTTTCGTCAATATAAAAGAACATTTTTTTCATGCTTGGAGGTGTATGAATGCTCATGTATTAACTATAAAAAATATTTTCGATAAGGAAAAACAGTTTTTTTTTTAGATTTAAATATTCCTATAAGACAAATTTTTAAAATAGTACTTTGCTATATTTCGCGAATGCCAATGTATAGCATAACTAATTATTTTAATTATGATCGGAAAACAGAGGGAAAGATAATCAATAAAATTGTAAATCGGATTCCCGATCAGGATTTTTCATCTAATAAAATGGACGGTATGGGCAAAATTATACAAGTTGATGTGACCATGGTCAATTATAAGGTGAAGAGTAATAGAGGTCGTGCACCAGAAAATAAAACTGATGCACTATGTCTAATCGAGTATGAAAATGAAATTAAAATGGTTTTTGCATGCGTCATAGATAACAAACTCGAATTAACTATTGTTCCGATATTATAATCCCAGTTCGCAGCGAATAGTATAATTTGGTCAGATGAGCACGTGCATATGCAGATTTAAAAGATTATTTCAGAGATCATGACACGGTTTGCCACAAGTACCATTTCATTAACTATGATACTGGCGTAAACACACAAGCTGTGGAATGTTTCAACAATTTAATAAAAAGGGAGATTAAGATGAGAATGAAAGTCAAAACAAGTGAAAGAGGCAATTTATTAAAAGAAATATGTTATTACTATAAAAACAAGCGGGATTTTATGAGCAAAATTTTGAATTAAATAATAATAATTACGATTAATTAAATTTAATCAATAAAATATTATTTTAAATGTTCTATTTTTAATTCTAAACTTCATGTTTTATTTATTTTAATTTTGATCATTTTTTTACGAAGGGAAAATTTTGGGCAAGCTCACCCCGGGGAAAATTTTGGGCAAGATCCAAGAGTAGTACCACATAAATTAATATCTTCTAATAATATTTCTGTCCTCTTATACGTCACAAATTTTCATGCCGTGGCTATATATATTTCAAATATGATTTTAAAGTCATTTGTCTATCAAAAAATGAACACATACTATTTTTCAGGCATGGCGCTGAGTCAATTTTGGGAATTTTCACATGTATAAGGTAGGGGGTCATGGAATTTAGTTAAAATTTCAAAAAAAATAACAGAACAGTTAAAGTAAGGTTAAGGGGTAAAAGTATTTAATTAAATAAAATTTCTAAAAGTTTTTGAAAGCAATTTGAAATTGAAATTAAATTTCTTTTCTCAATAAACAATTTTTTAAAGTAAAACTCGAAAATAAAATCCTCCATACTTCTTATTGGAATCCAACGTCTTATTCGATACTCAGCCTTAAGATGTGACTATAAATTCTCAATCAAATTCGTATGATTTCCGTCAGAATTTTTGAATCCTTGATTATGTGGAACTATAATGTGCTGTGAGCCAAATTGAGTTACAGCAGCAGGATAACTGGTATAACCATCTGTAATAATTACTGTTCCTTCATGTAAATTATTACGTGAAGCATTTAATATAGTTTCTATGGATCTATTAGGAATTATTTCTAAAAAAAATCGCCTCTCATCTGTATCCTCAATACCTCCTATTAGCCATTGAATTCCAGGAGTATTATCATTTGTAGAAGATGGATTTGTAATTATCTGACCCCGACAAATAGCAGTTTCGTCTATTTGAACAGAAATGCCTCTACCCCCTATTTTATCAAATATTTCGCGCCTTTTACTTTTTATTTTATTTATTAATATTTTTTTGTTTTTGTATAAAGTTTTTGATTTATTTCTAATGTTTCCATCTGACAATAATCAAAATTGGCCACAAACCCATAAACTACACGGAGAAAAATAAATAAGGGCTTTTTAAATCTCTCTATTGCCGTACCCTTTGTTGAACTGCTTTTCTTTAAACATAATGTGCAGTAATAGTAAAACGAGTTTAACCTTTTACTGTCCTTTTTCCGCCGATTCGTTAAATTACCACAGAATGAACACGATTTCACGATGGCAAAGTCATTGAATTCGCTTAAATATTCTATTGCCATTTCGTTTATTGTGAAAATTTCAGAATATAGTGTTATATTGTTTCTATGTATGGGTAATATCTATATTATATTAAAAATATCTTATAAAGTAAATTTTATTAATATAAAACCCGTTTTCCGTCAATTTTGGGAATTTTACCAAAAATTCAAAAATTCCCAAAATTGACGGTAGCACCGAGTTTTTTATCGAAGTAATAGAAATATTTTAGGTCATATAGCTCATTGGTTAACACCTTGAATGTAAAGATTGTTCTCTGAGGCGCGAATATCGCCGAATCTATTTTCATAAATAATTGGGAATGATATTAGGGAGATAGTACTATAAAAATATAGTATTAATTACAGTTGTTTCAGTGTAGTATAACTGATTAAGACTGTGTCATATATGAAAATGAAGCAGAAGAACTCTACTATGCGTGGAAATAGCGCGGCGAAGATATCGGATGAAGTAAATAAATAATGGGAAGCATATAATTTATGTACCCTGCTGAGTCATTAATAATACTAAAATCGCATATGCAGCAGGAATTCAGGTAGCTTAGTAATGACGTATTATTTGAACACCAAGAACCGAAGGTCTAAAGTTTATGGTAGGAGATTACTTTCCGGATTTGCAACTATGGATGTTGTCAGCATGTAATATATTATAAATATTTAAGCTAATGTTAGAATTGAAACCTGGTATTTATAATGAAGAATCTTCTATTTGCATAAGATAATTTGATAAGAAAATTTTTCGAAAATTCTTCTCTCAGATTAGTTTATCTGTCACACCTTTCCCCCTTTTTAATTCCAATAGAAGAAACTGAATCACAATGGATGTATATTTTTAAAAGGAAAAGTTTTTCGGTACTACCCTGGTTTTACGAACAAAATTTTTTTTTATTAGGGAAAATAAAAAATATGTATATATATAAATACATATATTTTATTTTCCTAATGAAGAAAAATTTTGTATGTAAAACAAGGTAGTACCAGTTGTTCTGATGAAAATATTTTAATAATAAGAATTTCTGATGATAATATAACAACTTATATCTTCATTAATTATTATAAAAATATGCTTAGCTTTCCCCCAAGGTCTGTGAATAATAGATAAAATTCGATGGTTTTAAAAAAACATGGCAAGATTTAATTATAAGGTCGGAGAGAAATTTGGTAAGAGTTGGTTATAAAATGAAGGGATATATATATATATTTATTTATAAGGCGGATAAGAAATTTTTATTTTTTTGGCCACTCTAATATGAATTTTGCTAAAGATAAAATCTGGGAAATTTAAAAATCGACAAAAATTTTACATTTAAAAAAAATAGAGGAAAATTAAAAACGGAAAATTTTATCGTTAATTTTTTAGGATATTATAAAAAAATCCCCTTAAAGAACCTTATAAAAACACGCCCTTGAGAACCTTATAAAAAATTCTTTTAAGAACATTCTAGACCCGCCAAAGAATTTAAAGTGAAAAAAAATGTGATAATTTAAATTTTTTATCCACATAAAAAATTACCCACACGGCCTTATAATTTTTTCCACCGATCTTATATTTTTCCATCCGACTTTATGATTAACTCTTACAAATAATACTCTCATCTTTTTTTAATTTTTGGTAAAGCGTGAATTTTGATGGTCCACGATTGATTCAGAATTTTCAAAAAATAATTTTTGATATTTTTTTTTTGCAAAATGTGAATATATTGTGACAAATCTTGTTATATACAGTTGTTACAGTGTGGTATATATGATTAAGGCTTGATCTATAATGACAATGAAGCAGAAAGTAATCTTATAGATTTGAAGTAATTACATCGATGCATCTCGTCGAAATAAGTAGTAAAAGTAAAAAGTTCATGAAAAAGCTTCTAATCAAATGTATCCTTGTGTTTCATTGATAAAACAAAAATGGCATATACACCTGAGCATCTGAATAACATAGTATTGAGGTATAAGTTAAACACCAGGAACAATAGGTCTAATATCAAGTTTTGAGAATATTTTCGTATACGAACGTCATGGAAAAAATGTAGTAGTGTTTTCTTTATTTTTTTTCAGTTTTTTAAAAAAAAGCCAAAAAAATAGATACAATTTTGTTTTAAAATCAATTAAATTTATAATTATAAAAAAATGTCAACAAAAGTCATCCTCGTTTACGCAAAAAATAGAATTTAAATTCTACGCCTTATACTAATAATACCAGCTAAGCTCACACTCTATACTTAAACATCAAATAAAATTCTATTTATTCGATAAGGTTAAATATTGGCATACTAAAAAAAATAATAATAATAAAAATAAAGAACGAATTGTTAAAAGGTAAAAAAAAATATTTAAGATAAAGATAATATATTAATAATCGTAATTAAAAATTTAAATTGTTAGAAAACAATATTTCCACAAAATATTAACAACATTTTAGGTTCTACCACGACTTGTTTCCCCCATAGAAATATAAAATACCGACACTCAAATATGGTATTAATAAAGCATAAAAAAAGCGTAAAATCACGAGAAAAAAAAAATACGCAATAATTTTTTTCTTATGTCTTATATTTGATAATTTTTAAAAATAGCTGCTTTGTAGCCATTTTTAGAAATTATCAAATATAAGACATAAGAAAAAAATTCTTGCGTATTTGAGTTTATCTCGTGATTTTACGCATTTTTTATGCTTTATTAATACCATATTTGGTGTTAGTATTTCATATTTCCAGGGGGGAACCAAGTCGGGGCTCACAGTTATCTTTGCTTTAAAAAAATAAAATTTTTTTGATATGATTTTCATATGGAATATAATAAACAAAAAAAAATATTTGAGGCTTTATATAAAATAAAAATAATTACAATAAATTAAAATTAATTTTTATTTAAAATTATGTCTAAAATCTGCAAATTTGATATCTTTATAATTTCTGAAGAACATGAAAACATTCAAATGGTCCAGAAGTGTGTTGATATTTATACCATAACAAAAATGATTAGTTTTTCTAACATGCATCCATAAGTTCTCGATTTTCTGTGTATGAGCTTTCGTTAATGGATCTACAAAAAATTCACTGTGATTAACTTGGTCTAGAAAACAATTATTTATGGCGTTATAAGCACACCATTTATCAGATACAATGTATGACTTGTTTTTTATTTCTCTTTGTATGAAAGGCAATAGTGTTGATATCTTCCTATGTTTAACAACTTCAACATAGCAATTATCACTTTTGTTTTCCACTGCTCTAAAAATCCAAACTGGTTTTCCTATATTTTCCACACCGTATTTCCTTTTTGCCCAAAATTTTTATCAATCTGTATTTCTTTCAAATTTCCTCCTAATTGTCTTTCATTTAGTTTTACAAAATTCGAAATTTTATTTCGAAAAAATTTAATTAACTTTGAATATATCAATTCTCTAATTCTACATTTTTCCATAACATATTTAGAGGTAAAATGTACTTTTTTAAAAAAAATAAAATCAAATTTTAAGAAGACGAAAGGTGTAGCTTTGATTTCTGATAAAGAACAGTCTTCTAATAAACTGTGTGTATTTTTACATTTACTACACTTCCATGCTTTGCATAAATAATATTTTCCACAATTTTTAATTCTCATTGGTTTTTCACAGTTGATGCAATTCTTATACGGAACGATGGGTTCAGTGCCAATTCATATACTTTCAAATTCACTTAATTCTCAATTCATATAGGCAAAAAAATAATAGATAAACTCTAAAAAATGAATAAGAATTATAAATAAGAAGAACTAAATATTTGATTTTATAGCACCACCAAGTCAATTTATAAATTGTTTTAAGTCAATGATCCCATTTTCATTCATATTAATTAAGTTGGTTATTCTATTGTCTTGCTCGACATATATTCTCCTTCTCTCTTTAGCTACTCCCCCATTTTGAAGTCTTAAAAATTCAATAGCATTAGCTACCTGCATTTCTTTTATTCTGTTTAAAACTTCATAGAAGTTTGGATGTGGTTTATTTAAAGAATTATTAAGCTTATAATGTATACCCTCAGCATAATTATTGGTACGTCCACGTATTATACCGTACTGTGACTATACTTATCTGCTAAACAGGGGTCTATTTCCATCTATACATACACTCTCCACGTAATTTAACAGACTTTCTGTCTGCCATGTTCTGTTTACTAAGAAGTTTTTAACTATCTCCCATCCCTCATCGATATCTTCCATAGGAATAAAAGCCAATGAGGTTATAATTTCTACGCAGACCCAAAAATTACTATTTTCCGCAAACAATGTTTTAAGTCCTAGGTCTACAACCTTCCTCCAAATTGCTTGATCAAAATGGAAAAAACAGCCTTTTATTGTTGTTATTGGAAAGATGGATTGTATTGCATTGTTTGCTACATACTCAAAATCTATCTGAATAAAATCAGGATAAAAAGAAAGATTCTTCTGAAAAGCTTTTCTCTAATTGTCAAGAATAGCTTTGTATATTCCGCTTCTGTTTTATTGTATAAAAAACAATAAAGAAGAGGAAAACATTGTCCATTGACCACCCCATGTATTATATAAAGTTGGTAAAATTATTTAGTATATGATTTAAAAGTTCAATTTATATAAACTTTAAAGATACTTCTTGAACTGAATTTAGCAATCAGGTCTATATCTCCCAATATAACGATGGTGGTTTCACTGTCTTCTTTGTATATTAAAATATTGCACCCATTGTGTAACAAAACATACTCATAGCGACATTTCTAATTAAACTTTGCATGGGAGAAGGATAGTATTTCCTTTTTAGTCAAAAAACTATACTTTTTAGTGAAGACAGAGAGGGGAAATAGGGTATAACAGACTCCTCATGGTTATAAGCAATGGAAAGTTGCTTTATAGCCTTATCAAAAGCCCGATAAGTCGAAACAAGAGGATCGTCTTTTATAATCTGTCTCAACAAATCAAAACAAAGCATTTTGTAATAATTTTGTCCATCAGAGGAATGCTCATGCTGTTTATTAAGCGATAATGAGCCGTCCTACTGCAAAGAGGGATGTACCTAACAACCTCTAACAGAACATCGCCAGTAAGAATTTCCGGTTCTACAACGGGTTAGTCAATCCTAAAAGTCATATCTAGAAGAGAAACTAAAATATTGAAACATAAGCAAAATTTTATGGCATTTAATAATCCCGGATCCCTTTTTCATATACCCGTATTTTTATTTACAAATTAGAAAATTCGCGTTGTAATTCCCTAATCTGGAAAAAATACATGAAAATAAAATAAGTCTCCAGGATTATTAAATGCCATGAAATTTCGCCGATGTTTCAATATTTCATTTCTCTTCTCGATATGACTTCTATGATTGACTAACCCGGGTCTCACAGTATATTTTTTTTAAAAAAAATCTAAAATTCAGATAATTTATAGTTATTTTAATTATATTTTTGATTTTTTTGTAAAAACAAAGTATACTGTGAGACCCGGGTTAGTCAATCCTAGAAGTCATATCGAGAAGAGAAATGACAGTATTGGAACATCAGCGAAATTTCATACCATTTAATAATCCTGGTGTCTTTTTATTTACTCGTATTTTTATTTCCAAATTAGAGAATTACAACGCGAATTTCCTAATTTGTAAATAAAAATACGAGTAATTAAAAAGACTCCAGGATTATTATATGCATGAAATTTCGCTTTTGTTTAAATATTGTCGTTTTTTCTGCTAGATATGACCTTTGGGATTGACTAACCCGTTTGAGAACCGAATTTCCGTTAGAAAGTATTCTAACAAAATGAAAAATATAGCATTTAGAGAAGGAATGCTCTTTCTCTTTTCACTCATTGTCCACTTTATTTCATTAATTTTTAGGAGTTATTTTATTATTTTTTTAAATGAATTGGGAACTAAGTGAATTGTGAAGTAGGTGAATAGTGGTGTAGGTGAATTGGGAAGTAGATGGATTAGGATGTAGATGGATTGGGATGTAGGTGGATTGGGAAGTAGGTGGATTGGAGAGTAGGTGAATTTGGAAGTAGGTGGATTGGGAAGTAGGTGAATTTGGAAGTAGGTGAATTGGGAAGTAGGCTAATTAGCTCGATACCGGTTGATGGCATTAAGGACACATAGTAATTCTATTATATTATCTTTTGAAGAAATATAATTGAAAAATTCATGGTCTTTAGATCGATTTATACGTTTTAGCATGGGGTTGTAAAAAAAAATAAAAAGCAAAGATAACTGTGAGACCCGACTTGGTTTTCCCCTTGGAAATAAAAAATGCTTGTAAACGAATATGGTACAGTAGATGGTGGTTTTTACGACATTCAAAAAAGGGCGATTTTAAGTAAAATCTATAATAAATAAATCAAATATATATTTTATTATGCATAATATGCCTGTAATAAGAACACAAGGGGTAATGGTCGTGTTATATTAGAAAGTGCGCTCTTAATATAATTTATATCTAATTTTCTTGATAGCTTTTTTTACGCAAATGTTGTTTTTTACGCTTAACTATTATGAATCAGTTTTTCTATATATATAAATTACCGACAATTTTCTCAAAAAAATATATTTATAATAAAATTTTACGCATATTTATATGAGAAAAAATTACTTGAAAAGCAGATATAGCAAGAGGGGTAAACTTTAAGACAAATTCACTGTATATATTTTCGGAAAATGCAATGCGGCCGTCTCATGTCAACACAATATAAAAACATTCATTTTTTGTAAATCTAAATTTATCTTTTCAAATATAAAAAAGAAATACAGTGCAACCAATTTTTTAC